>JANHZU010010890.1:4753-25919 GCA_032468055.1 Acrochordus granulatus | reverse complement strand
TCATCCTCGGCATCCACCTGGACTTGAGCTGCTGCCAAAAGGAGGGGACAGGTCAGAGTGAACCCCCCCAGCTTGTCCAGGCAGCACACAGGAAACCCCAGAGCAGGGGCTTCCCAAAGAAGCATTCACACTGCACTTGACCAGCTGCATTCCCACAATGAGGTTGTTACATGGGACCAGAAAGTATCCTCCTCTGCCATGATGCCTGCTCTCCGCAATGCCATTTCGAGATTCCCTTGGCCCCCACCTGACCCTGTTTAAGGGACCCCTGAAAATCTTTTGAAAAATCAATTTTTGGTTCTTTAACTAATTTTCTCTGGGCTTCTTTTGGAACAACATATTTTTTTTACAGCTTCTACTATTATATTGTGCAAACTGTCCAGACTCATACAGACTGGGGCAGCCTAAGAAACAAATACATAAACAAACATGCAAACAAACATGGATTTTCTAAATAATTTTTCTGCATGAACCCAGCCTGAGGGGCTCCTTTGCAATTCAGAGTATTGAGCAGACCAGGAAGCCAATTAAGCAGGTTCTGTGAACAGGAGTATTGAAGGTTTCAGGCCTCTCTGGCAGTGGAGGGCACTGGGCTTTCCCTACCCAGAGGGAGATGCAGGGGCACATGGGCCAAGCACTAGGCAGCAGAAGCACAGAGCAAGGGTGCCTACCGAAGGGAGGGAGGGACCCCACTGGGGTACCAGTCCCAGAAAGAGGAGAGGAAGATTCTCTGCCCTTTGTTGCAGCACAGAGGGGAGCAGTACAGAGGTCCCTGGGCTTGCTTGGTGCTGGCTGTCCTCCAGTCCCAAGGGGAACCTCTCCTGCCTGGCCAGCCACATGGGCACCACCCATTTGGGCTGGGGAATATGGGCTGGTGGCCACTTCCTCACAGGCTGTTTCTACTCTAGGAAGCCTGAGGTTGCTTCAATGAAAACTGCTCTTAAAATATACTAAATGAAGTTGGCAGCAGAGCCCAGGACTATTTTTATTGCTGACCTGAGAATACCGGACTCCACCAACCATGGTCTGTATATGCTATGGTAACATTTAAAAAAATATATAGTTTTTTAATTGAAATAAATATGAGACCAAGACAAGGCTTGTGTTTTCTAAAATGTCCTCTGTAGATTGTGGAGAGAAAGAGACTCTGACTGCAGGTTTGTGCCAGACTAAAATGGTCTTGAGAAGTGAGACATGGCATGCCAGGTACACCAGCCCACCACATTCAGACATTGAGCATGGCAAGTGACACAAATGCAGTTAAGTCTTCTCTGGCCAAGTTTAGGCTAGTTGTGTGAACAGCTGTGGCAGACAGGCTTCCTTCCTGGCTTCTCCAGCTCAGGGCATCTGGCCTCAGGCAAAGGGAAAAGCCTTCTCTCCCTGGGTCCTGGAGAGGTTCCTGGGCAGGGGAGCCCAAAGCAAGATGAGCCGGAAACCCAGAGGGATCTTAATTCCCAAAGCATGAAAGAGATTTCAATGTTCACCTGAGCAAGTTTGTTGGTGCTACTGCTACCATTGTGGGTATTTCCACAAGGCTAGATCTTGGACTTCCTGTTAGAGACCAGGACCCTAAATGGGGGTTGGACAGGCTGAGTGGCATCTCACCTTTGCTCAGAGTGTGAGACAGAGGGTGGGATTCATGCAACTGTAGACCTCCAGAAGGAAAGTGCCAGATCTGAAGCACACAGGTGAAAGGTGCCCACAGGAGCCTAGAGCAGTATCTCCTGAAGGGATGTGCTGGTGCCCCCATCCCTTGCCTTACCCAGGGAGACATCTTGCAATAGCCGGATGCAACGGTTGACCAGGATGGCAAACATGGTGAGGCCCAGGGCACAAGCCTGCTCCTGGATTACAGAGCGGCAGTCTTCAGAGAGGCACTCTAGGAGAAAGCAAGAAGCTGGTGAGCAGGAGGGAAGGAAGGAGGGAGCCCAAGCCTGTGGGTGCTGCCCCCCAAGTGGCCTTCTGGCTTGGAATTCCAGCCCACCCCCCCAGGCCTGATCCAGCTTATACTCTCAGGCAAGTTCACCCACTCAGGCTGTCAGTTCTCACCTGCCTAGGGAGGAAAGAGGGAGAGACCCCAGCAAGGCCCTGCCCTGAACCCCCCCTTTCTCGATCCCAATAACTGCTAGGGTACTGAGGTGAGCCTCAGCTGCTTTACAAGGCATAGTGTGGGATTAGCATACTGCATTACTTAATTGCTTTCTCAGGGGTTGTCTTTACCTTACTTTGGCAGTAAAATGTTTTTTTAAAATCAGCCCTGCTAGTTGCATTAAAATGGCTCTTTCTTTGTTTGAATTCAGGATGGCAAAATTGGAGAGTGTGACCCAGGTTACTCAAGAGGAGCACTCTGGCCCTCAAGAGATGGACCATCCATGCCCATAAGTGGGGCAGGCCCAGCAACAGGAGGTTGTTGGTTCTGCTGGCTTAGAGCTCATGCACTCAACAGTGTTGGTCTGTGAAGCAGCTGAGGAGTGAAGCACCAGTTCTGCTCCCCAAATAGCCTGCAGCCTGCTTTGGGGGGCTTTTTATTATGACAATTGCCCCTTACCTTACCATAGATTTTAAACCCAGACAAGCACTCAAGACAATTTTTTTAAATGCAAAAAATTAAAAAGCAAGCATCAATTCAGTGAAATGCCTGACAAAAGAGGGCCCCAAAGGTAGAGAGGACAGAAGCCAAAGCCAATTCCCGAGCAGGCAGCACAGAAGGGAGAACCATCTTCCTTCCACCACATTCCACTTGCTTCTTAAGAGGGCCTTTCTGCTGATATTTAGGCATCAGACAAACTTGTGAGACCTGACATTTGGACCCTCAGGTTTTCAACACTGAAACAAGTAAACTCCTGAGAATGCACTCAATAGAAAACTGGCAACCAAGATAGATGTCCCAATCTCTCATGCAATCCCTGGGCTCACAGAGGCTTATAGCCTGGCTCCCGTGTTTTCCACCAGAGGTAACTTTCAGAGAGTTTTCAAGGACAGCCCCATGTGGAGCAGACTGCAGTAGTCAAGACAAGATGTAATCTAGGCACAGGCCTCTAGCCATCAGTATGCAATGGTGCTCCCTTGGAGCCATAGGTACAGCTGGGGTTCAAGGAGCATCCCCAGACCGTGGACCTGTTCCTTTAGGAAGCCCTATTCTCAAGAAGCTGGATCGTCTTCCCAAATCCAGTGTCCTGCTCCTTCTGCTCTGAATTCCAGCTTCTCTTCCGTTCTCAGCCTATTTCCAAAGTGAGGAACCACCCCAGGGACCAGCATTCTGATCAGGTTGCCCCCAAGGCCCCTTGCTATTTTGGGGGGTGATGAACAACAAACCACCACGCTGTAGGGTGAGATGCTTATGTCTGGGCTGCCTTAGAAGGACCATTTTTATCAAAGGCAGGGAAGTGCTCATTCCACTGAACAGACTACATGCTGGTGTTCCCAGAAGGATGCTGACTGGTTAGAGAGGGTCAGAGGAAGCAACAAAGTTGATCCAGAGGTTGGAAGACAGACGGAAGGAACTTGGGATATTTGTCCTAGATACAAGGGAAGACATGATATCCAAATTTGGAACAGAGAGAAGATGACCTGGAATTCTCTTCCACAGGCACAGAAATGAAGACCAAAAATAATGGGGGTGAACTGCAGCTACCCAGATATTTCTTAACTATAAGGAAAAATTACTTGACAGTAAGATCTGACTGGAGTTCTTTCAAGAAGTGGCAGAACAGCCATGTCTCAAAGGTGACTTGTTTTTTTTGCACCTGAGAGTCCCTTCTAACTCCAGCCCTCTTGGCCACCCCTGGGCCTAGAGACAGCCAGGGTCCCCCTCTTACCAAACTGCCAAAACCCAGGGGAGGAGTGGTCTTCATCCACTGACTATGTCTCACATAGAAGCTATTCTTTTTTGAATTTAATTCCCAGGACCAATAAATCAGGAAGCAGTGTGACCTGCCTCTTCCTTTCACAGAGCAGTCCCATCCTAAAGGGAAAAAAGCCCCATCTCTTGCAGTCTTTTATGGGATGGCCACACTCCAAGTGGGTTTCTTCCACAAAGTTCTCCACGGCAATTTTGGGGACACAGCAGGAGCCCACTTCAGAGCGGCTGGCTGGGTTTTAGGACTTTGTTCTTACTTTTCTTACAAAAACGGTTTTGAGCGTGTTCCATGATTCATTCTAAAATTTTGAGGTACCTTCTGCCTCAGAAAGACAGGAAGCCTGTTTTCATTTTCAACAACAGTGGCCGGAGGATGCTCCCAGAAGAGAAAGGAAGACCCCCTGGATGGTCTCCATCAGGACCAGCGACTGGCCCCTGCCCGGCTTCCAACCCTGCCTGCCTGCCTTGGCAAAGGGACTGCTGGGCTGCTGCTCCTTCCTTCCGGCTCCCGCCGTGGAGCAGCAGCAGCAGCTTTCCAAGTCGGGGCCTGGAGGTTCCGGCCGGCCCAGCGCCCAGGCAAGGTCCCGGCCTCCCTCCTGCCAAACTACCTGGGCTGCCTTGCGCTGCCGAAAGGACTCTGGTTTCCCAGAGAACATAATATTCGTGGAAAACATAAACCAACTGTCATCAAAGTTGTCGGGTCTCAGGAAACGGATCGGCCGGGAGAAGGCTGCCATGTGGCCGGATGTTATGCGTTTCTAATTAGCGCTATACATCTTTCAGCGGCAGCCGCAAGTGTCCTTTTGCTGGGAAACAGAGAGCCCGGCTTGTTATTGTAGCTGTCAAGGAGCACCGAAACAGATCATCTCCAGGAAAAGTGATAAGCACTTTCAGCCCTCCTCAGCAGGGTGTGCTGGAGGCACCTTTCTGCAGGAGAAAGGGCAGCAGAGGTGCCAGTCGGGAGACTGCAGACGAGGCCACTCCCTGGTGGGCCTGGGGGACGGGCAAAGAGGAGGAATCCAGCCCTCCCATGCCCTCACTCCAGACCACGCATACTTCACACGGACTGGAGCAAAGGCTATGTCCATCATGGAGCTCTCTGGCATTGCCTGAGCCTGCAGAAACACTCCACAGGAGGCTTGGCTGGGCATCCACTACCTGATGGGCAGGGAAGGAGTGCCCTGCTCCTTGAGAGTCTGCTGGTCATGCAGACGAGGTGGGATCCACAGTGTGCCCAGACCCACTGAGGGACTCTGCCTGCCTGCCAGCTGACAACGCAAGGCTGGAAAGGAGCGTGGCTGACCCTTCCCTCCTGATGACACCCCACCGGGAGGAAGCTGCTGAGCTTTTCCCCTTATCCCAGCTTTGCTCCACAGAGTTAATCCTGGCCCCACACCTCAGGCTGCCCGTTTCCCTGCAGGTGGCCTTTCCTTTCTGCAGGAATGGGCAAAAGAAGATCAGGGTCGGGGGGTGATATGGTTGCCTCTCCTTGACCTACCAACACCCTGGGAGGAGGAGAGGCTGGCATTTCAGCCAAGGAAGACTACAGGCCCCTGGGTGGTGGTGGTGATGGAGGAGTAGAAAGGAGGGTCTCAGCCAGGAGCATCTTCTGCTGGCTCAGCACCAATGGGTGCTGCTTGGCATCTACCAGACTGTCCATCTCCACTCTGAATCACAGGATAGACTAAGATGAGATCTGAGGCAAGTGCCACAAGGAAGATCCATCATCTACCAGAAAGGACAGCAGTGGCAGGGTGGGGAGACAATGGGAAGAGCAAGGACTGATACTATTACCCACAGATCCATGGCAGCCCCTGGCACTGAAGCCACACAGCCTGCTGCTGCATTCCCTCTTGAGAGAGGACAATCAGAAGATGCTGTGGGAAGACTCTGCTGTTCTTCAAACGGGTCTCTTCTCTGGCCCCTGAGCAGCCTGTCAACCCAAGCCCTGCAGAGGAGACCAGTCCTGATGCCATGGACCAGCGTGGCTTCAAGAAGCCACCTCAGCCCTGAGCCCAGCTGGTTCTAATTCTGGGGAGGGCCTCCCAGCCTGTCCGGTTTGGGGAGGGGAGTGGCAGAGGTGAAGCCTGTTAAAAACAGGGAAGGGGCAAGAAAGAGGACACGCTCCCAATGGAAGCCATCAGACACTCAACACTTCATTTGCTTCTTTCACTGCCAACCTCAGCCCAGCCTGAAGCCCAACTCTCAACTCAGGACGCAAGCTGACTCTGATGTAGCCAGGAAGCAGCTGCAAAATTAAGGAATCCCTCCTGACATCATAAAAAGGGCTGAAGGTTTACAGGAGAAAATCTAAAAATTAATGTTTTCCCAGCTATGCCCAGGCTGGAAGCCAGGCAGCAGGAAAAGCTCTGCACCCTTGGATTGCCCAGCCAGGATCTGGGCTCTCATCCACTCCCCCTCCATGCCCTCTCCTGGGGTTGCCCCCCCAGCGGGCTTCCTTCCCCCAAGCTGCCAAGCACAGGACAAAGTGGCCCTCCGACCTGCCTGTGCACACGTACAGGCTGGCCTCTAGTGCAGAGGGCATGCTTTTCCCTGGCAACGGAATTAACACAGCCTTTTCCCGGAAGTATCTGTGGAATGAGGCTCCCATTTTTAGAACATGTTATTCCCAGAAATTTCCTGAAAAGGTTCCTGGAGACATGCTGAGAAGTGATTTCTACATGTTGTGGGCAGAAAGCTGTGATGGAGGGGACGAGCTTCTGGGATGAGCAGCGGTAATCCTGGATGCCAAAGAACCTCTGAGCCACCTGCACATGCCCAACAATGGGCAGAAGGCTCCCAAATCAAAGCTGTCTTGAACAGCCAGTCTTGGGTTTTGGGATCTTCATTTTATGTTTTGTTTTTAAAAATTGGGGTGCTTTGGGAGGATGCCTTTGCCCAAATACTGTTAAATAATAAAGCAATACTCAGTAAGAACAGAAAATGAACCTATTACTAAGATAAACATTTAGAAAAGCAGCAAATGTATTAAAGCTGTAAGTAAAACATCAGCATCTTAAAAAGGATGGGGTCCTGTGGGGAGGGGAGGGAAGGGACAATCTGTAAGTGCCATTTGCAGCCCCCGTCTGCAAAAGAGTCATATTTCAACCAGCTTCTGGGGTTTGGGGTGGAGCTGGGAAACCCAATTACCTTCCCTTTGTTGAACTGTCAAGATCCAATTGGGCCAAAATGTCTGAAGCCCTTCAGATTGGGGGGGTGGGATATTCCAAAGTTAGCATCCCCTGTTGCTCTTCTGCCTTTCCAATGCACCACAATTTTACCAAAGGAAAGGACATGAAGAAGGGGGAATATTGCCCTTGAAAAGGCAAGGCAAGGGGGAGACCCCAGCCCTCTTCAAAGACCCAAACGATGTTGCACAAAACCCAAGTCAGGGTCCTGCTCCTTCCATAGCACAGGGAATGGAACAGAAGAGCCATACTCCAGGAAAGCAGATTTCCCCTGAAAATTTGAGGGAAAAGTTTTCCTAAGAGCTGTGGAGCAGTGGCACAAGTGCCACCAGTGGACATCCCTCTGCTTGGCATGTTTTAATCTGGATTCCCTAGCAGAGCAGGGGGCTGGGTCCAAAGATTCTCTCCAATGCTAGGATTCTGTTCCTATTAATTCCCCTGGCCAGCAGGCTGAAAATCCAGGGGGTACACACTCGGAACTCTGCTTCTTTTTAAAACTGAAACTTCTAGACCATAGGAATCTCAAAATAGTGCTTAGAGGAGAGTATTATCTAATGGAGGAAGTCTTTCTGAGCTGCAGAGATTCAGGGGCTGCAAAGGGACAAGGAGACTGGCTCAAGTCCATCCTCAGCTATAAAAGATTACTGAGTGACCCTGGAGTTGTTCATCTCGCAAAGCCTACTGTCTTTCTCAGGAGAAGGGAGGGATACGTAGATCTCTTTGAACCCCTAAGGAAAGATAGGTCATGCATCTTATAAATTTATAACAATAAACCACAAACACCATCGGCTTGACAAATTCAGCATCAGTCAATTGCAAAAGGCAGCATTCTTGGAACAGCTTACATCCTGCGATGATACCATTAACAGCATCAAAGAACAGCACTTGCCTATCCCAGGTCCTTGGGAAGGACTTGACAGGTGGACAAAAATGCTAATCCAGTCTAAATATCTGGCTGACTGAGCAACAAACGATTCAATAATGATAATTTAATTATAATCAACCTCAATAATAGAAGAGTTGCACACCAGGATGGAATTGCTGGTTTTATTCCCTTTAGCTTTCGAATCCCAACAGGGGCTCATCCTCAAAAGAAGTGAAATAAGAGGCAGCACTGTATGTTATCAATCTCATAAATCGTGACCTCCTGCTTGGACTACCACAATGCACCTTACATGGGGCTACCCCTGAAGAACATTCAGAAGGTTCAGCTAGAAGAGAATGTGGTTGTGTAGACAGTTAAAGGTGCCAGCTATTTGGTGGAGGGGACCCCACTGATCCGTAAGCTGCATTGGCTAATCTTTTGCCTCTGGTTCAATTCACTTTTAATGTCCTACATGGCTTAGGGTCGAGCCACTTATGGGATCATCTCTTCCCAGTTGTTTCTACCCATCCTCTCATCTGACAGGATGAGATTCTGTCCACCATGGAGCATCAGCTGGTGCGCTCCAAAGAAAAACAGCCTTTTCTGCTATGGCCCGTCCTTTGGAACATCGTTCTTGCTGATATTAGTTTGGTCCCCACACTGCTGGCTTTCCAGACCTCGTTCTGGGCCCAGCCTAGGCACCCAAGAGGTGAGACGGAATCTGTTTCTTAGTTATACTGAGGGCTTTCTACAATTTTCTGGTTATTCTACATTATTTTTTATTTAATATTTGTATGTATTTTCAATTGTTTTAATTTTGTGAGCTGCGCAGACTCATGTACTTAAGATGGATAGCTAAATAAATACTAAACAAACTCCGTGATTCTACAAACTGCCCATTTCTAGCTGCTACCCATTGTAGGAGAGGCATGTTAGTCTGTGACGACAAAAATCACAAATCCCACACCTCCTTTTCCAAGTCACCAATTTAACTCAAAGATAGAAGCATTCAGAATTTCTCAGTTGGAAAAGCCTTCTCCCCTCTCCAAGGCCTCCTAATTTTTAGAAGCTATGCAGTGAAGATCCTCAAGGCAGATCTCTTCCTTAAGCTGTGGTGTTGCAAAAGAGCAGAGCAGTAGGCATTGGGCTCCTGGCACAACGAAGCCCTGGCTCACATATGTTTGCACTCCCCTCAAAGGCAAAGGCCACGTCAGGTGAGTTATGCCAGGGGTTTGCTTTGCACCACTCCCAGCAGACATCCCAGAAGGTAAAGGGCTCTTGACACTACACAGAAAGCACAAAAGCAATTTTCTGGCTGCAGCCAATCCCTTCAGACACTACTGCAGCAGTATTTTTTTTTACCCCAGACACATCATTTCAAATAGTTGTTCTGAATACTGGTTTTCTAATTTACTTCATTTTTGGTTTTAATCTTTGCATGGTGTCTACAGTCGCTATAGGGAGACAGGCAGCTGTATATACACAAACATACCGGCACAGGGATGGCTCCTGAGCAATGCACACAGGAAGGTGCCAGTGCCTCTGTGAGTGTTTTACTCCCACATGCAGTGCTGGGGGCTGCTGGAGAAAAAGCAGTACAAGACAGGCCCACTCTGACTTCTCCCAGCAAAGAGGAGTTCAGTGGTCATCTGGTGATAAGCTGGGAGTTCCAGACAAATTGTACATGCTCAAGGCTCTGGTGCTATGTTCATGCAAGCTGCTGTTCTCCTGACTACCAGGAGTCGGCTAGTTTTTTGGAAAGGTCTCCAGGCCTGCCCTGAAACCTTTCCTAGCCAGCCAAACTCAAGTGAAACAAAACACAATAGCCAGCGTGTCAAGCAAGGGCGTCTACCCTTTCTGAAAAGGAAGCACACCTGCTGAGTTCTCATCACTTAGGTACTTCTGGTCAAGAGATGGCTGGGCACCTTTCTTGCAGCTGATGGCCAAGAGCACCTTGGAGGCAGAGAAAGCTTTCCTGAGACAGCCAGGCACAACTCAGAGGCCTTGAAGTAGAGCAGTCCCATCCTGCTCCCTGGCCATGGCAGCACCCTGCACTGGGCAAGAGCAGGAACCAGAAGAGCTGGGAAGGGCCAGCAGTTGGGGCTGCTGGCTTCCCTGGCTAGCTCAAGGAGGCCATTCCGAGCTGGGTTTCAATTTTCAGCTCTGACCAGCAGCTCTGAGACTCTCCCTCCAAGTGCACGGCCGAGTAAAATATTTTTTCATAAATTTAACGCCAGCATGTCTGTGTTTGGAAACTTTGAAAGCCCATGTTGTATGGTTTACTGCACTGGAAAAGATGCCAGCAGAGTTTCAAAGGAAGGGAAGTGTATAACTGTTTCCTTTCAAATGCTTTTTCCAATGGGATCCATTGAGGGAAAAGGCTGGAACTAACTAAAACATTATTAAAAACTGCTACGAAGAGAAGGACGGAAAAAGATAGACAAGGAAAAAAGCAAAGCCCAATGAGGGACTGAAATGAGTGGAAAAGCAGCAATCCCTCCCTCTGTTGGTGGAGTGAGGGGCCGGATGGCCTTTGGCCCACTGCAGAGCCAGCAGGAAGCCTGGGGAGGCTGCTGGACTTGGGCACTTGGTGACCCAGCAGTGCTCAGGGTGATGAGCACACAAAAGGCACAGCCTTCATTTTTCAACCAAGCTCTTTGCCAGGAGAGAAAACCTCCCCAGATCTCAGCTTAGTTGCCAAAGGGGAATGGCCTGACCAAATGCCCCTTAATTCAGAAGGACACGCCTTTCCTCCAACCATCACTTTGGATCAATTTTAGGCAGAAGTCCCAAGCCCAGGCTTGGAGCATAGCAGACTGGCCAGGGCAATAAATCAGTCCATTCTGAGATGCCACATTTGCCACTTGCCCAAATATTCTGAGTGAGCCAGGACCTAAGAGCTCCAGAGGTTCATTGGCACTGACTGCCCGCTGTCAATGACAGCCACCTATGAATGTGAATGCTCGCCCTTTGAGGTAAAAAAGTCATCCCTGGCATGTTTTCACAACTATAAAGACAAGAACTCTCTTTGTTGCTGTCCTAACATGTCACATACACCATAACTTTTAAAGGCCTTCTTTTGGTATTTCTGTGCTCCCTGAAAGGAAGGGGAGCAGGACTTAATGGGGGAGGTTGCAGAAAAGTGGCTTGACAATGCTGGCCCAAGGAGGACATGAATATGGGCAATGGCTCTCCTTCTTCACAGACATCTTGTGGGGCAGAGGATTCAAAGGAAAAGTCCGTGGCCATGAGGAATCACCTAACAAAATGGGAGGAATGCTACACCTTGGCTTTGCCCTCTGAATGTGGCCCTCCTCTAGGCTGCCTTGGAAAATGAGGGCCCCTTTCCTACAGGCAGCAGGACAGAGGGGCCAGGGCAGCCCAGGGATGGGAGTTTGTGAAACTCTGTTCCTTAAGGATGCCTTGGCTGCAGGCTGCAACACACATGTGGAAGGATGAGGGGAAAAATAAACAGGCAGACAAAAGAATGAGGACACCCTGCCAATTCCTTTTCGTTTAAAGGCTTATCAAGCTGAGAAAGAGCAGAGTTCTTGGAAGCCAACGCTTCCTTTCTTCCAGGGCCAGCGCCAAACACCCTCAAGGACGGGCACAGGCCAGGCACAGTGGCAGGCAGGCGCCCCACCCAGACAGACAGCCAAGCAGCCCTTCAGGGAAAGCTGGTTTAAAAAAACGGGGGGACACACATGTACACCATTTTACAGTTGTGAATCTCACTACTGGCAGCTGCTGAAAGAAAAGAAAAAGCTTTTACCAGCCCTGGCACAGCCACAGGATACCTGCTATGGACCAGGAAGCCCAAAGTGCCAAGCCAGACAAGGGAGGCCCTGCCTGCCAGCTGCAGAAACCTGTTCCCTGACAACTGGCAAAGGCTTAACGCCCAGGGTGCAGAGGAGAGAGATCCCTGCCTGCTCTCCACCTGCACTCTCCTCCAAGCAGAGGCAGCCCTTGGTTAACCTGTCCCAGCTGACTCTCAACTGATGGCCAGAGTTCAGGCCAAGGGCCCCAAAGCCCCCCTGTCTGGGAGGAGTTAGGCAGATGATACTGGGAAGGGGGCACACAGCACCTACGGACAGCACATGCAGCACCACAGGCAGGACAAGAGGACACGTCTGGTTCGTGACCAGGATAACTTTCATTTGTAAGTTAACCGTCTCCAGCTGCCATCAGAAGGAAAGCAAAGGGGAGTTGCAAAAGCAAACCCAAGTGCTGGTACTGAGGCCAACAACTACACCAGTGCACACACACGCGCGCGCACACATACAGCCTTGTGAGCAAGAACACTACTGTTTCACTCCTGCTCTCTCAAGGCCCTCAAGACCCATGTTGGCAGGCCAAGTTCCTTTCTCTCACACCCGTCCACTATTCTAGTTTCTCAAGATCTGGGGAAGGTTGTGGGGGGGCAGGGAGGAGAAAGAGAGAAAAACAACAAAACTCCTGGCTGATAAAAGGAAACGAGGGAGACACGAACAATTGAAAACTACCTAAAAGCTCAAGAGAGGTTTATTTTATTAGTTCTTAATAAATATCTTGCAGATTTCCTACAGGAAGTACACCAGATCACATGCAGAATAGTTTGATACTGATGTCAACGGCATCAACATATGAAATCTATTAGGGGCGAAGCCACAGCAGGGCGATCAGTTGTGCAGAAAAGCTGCACGGCACCAAGGCGAGGAGGGGGGGAATCTCACGGCCCTTCCAAATTCTTTGAGAGGTAAAAAAGTCAGCCAAGACACAGGGAGAGAGAGAGGGAGAAAAAAAATCCCACATCCTGCTTTGGGCTGCCAGCAATCTGAAGTGCCCAGAGATTAATTCTTTGTCTGGCCTGGAAATGTGACTTTAAAGGGGGGGAGGGNNNNGGGGGGGGGCTGGCATTGTGCCACTAACTCTTTCACCCCAGCCATGTTTCAATGTAGACAGCAGCTCTGCACACCGCCAGCGACTCACAGCTGCAATGCGTCTCGCTCAGCAAATGCAGATGGGCCTGAGTGCGCGGCTTCCGCTCTGCACGCGGGAAAGGGTGGGCGCCTGGCTGGCCCTGGATGGGATGCTCACACACACACCCTCCTTGCACCGCCTCCTTCTCCCCCCAGGACAGTCCCTGACAGGAGGCACCTTTGCTGCCTACCCCATAGATTTGGACAGGCAAAAAAGGCAGCAGAAAAAGAAGCCTTTGGAAGACATCTGGGAGGAGGAAGAGGAGGTGGGAAAATTCCCTGCTGGAAGCCATCCCTGGGATTTAGGCCCGTGGCTGGCTGGCTCGGGGCTTCTCGGCTCGGGACCCACAAGTCCCACCGCTGCCTTCTGGTTGGCTTATCCCAACTGCAACCTACAATGGGAAGCCTGCCTGGGAAGGACCCAGAGCAGATCTTCTCCAGCCCCAAAACAAAAACGGCAGGAAAAGCTACTCTTGGGCCTTCAAGCTCAGCACAGCCTGCTCTGGGCAAACTCTGCACTGCCAGAGGCCTCCTTCGCAGCTGTGGGGAGTAGCGGTGACATCACTGGGGCCTGTGTGTGCTAAAGAGAGATTTGCAGGGTCTTTTCTTTTGTCTTCATAAAGAGGATGTATGGAATCTCCTGCTCAGCCCTTACTACCTTCAAAATATCTCTGACTGCAGAATTTCTGCCACATGGCAGGGGTGGGTCACAGGTAGCCAGTGGGGCAGAGAAGAATCCATTCTGCTCTCCTCGGACTGACAGATGCTCCCTTTCCTCCAAACCAACTGGTGATGTGGATGGTAGCTGGGAACCCTGGGCCATGTACATAGCCCCCAGGATCCCAGGAAGCCTCCTCAAGGAGTGTCTCTACTCCGCCCAAGGCTATCCCAACTTGCAACATGTATCTGTCCTGAAGGGGCTCTGGGTTACTCTTCCCCAAAGATACCTGGGTTCACTACCGGATGTCAAAGGCATGGCCCCTCCTAAACTTCTCCTCTGACTGGACTTTCCCTGACCTCCTACTGGCCAAGTGGATTTATGCCACTAAGCTACATTTGTGCTGAGCTTGGTTGTTTTCTAGCAGATACTTCATTACCAAACCAGGTAATATCATCAGCACTAGAAGGGAGTCAGGCTTGCTCTCTTAGCTACACTGTTCTCTTACTGTCCCTGTCAAGACAAGATTGTCATGGGTTTGCACAACTTGAGGGAGAAAGATGCCACACACAATGCCAATTCAATGCTGCATTTATTTACTTAATGTATTTGAGATTGCGTAATAGCAACAGTTCTCTCTGGTGATGATTCCGTTACAGCAAAAAAAGGCACAGAATTGTATCCCCTCTCATCCCATCCTGCTGGCATATTTCAATCATGCTTGCTGAACAAGCCATAATGCTAAGCCATGATCTAGGTTAGCTTAATGTATCAACCCAGATGCTGCCTCTTTCCTTCTTCCTGCCAGGTGGGTTCCTGATCTGGAGTCTGGCCATCCTGCTAGGAGGCCTTATGGGGATTGAAGAAAGGCAGAAAAGGCAGGAAGGCCATGGGGGCTCTCCTCAGCCAACTCCCACCAATGTTTGAAACTAGAAGCTGTCTGGGGAGATCCAGAACCACAAAGTAGCTTTGCACTGAAGACTATTTAGCTTCTGGAGGGCAAAATCCTGGCAGCTCCTTAAAATTAAGGGATGGGCTTTAGCCAAGGCATCAGCCAGTGGCTAAAATTCCCAGGGAGCAGAAAACAACAGGGAGGGCAGTGAACTTGCTCCCATCTGCCACAAAATAGTGACTTACAAACTCACAAAATAGTGACTTACAAACTCACACACCACTTTCTGTTCAAAAGGCTCCAAAGTGCCTCATGCCACAAATGATAAGCCACCAATTAAAGAACTACAGAGTTGGAGAGGTTCTTAAGCCATTAAAGCCCTCATGAAGTTGTGGCACAGCTGTGCTCCTGCTCCCCTAGGAGTGCCAGGAGGCAGTGCCAGGAGCCCTCCACCTCTTGGGGTCAGCAATCTCCCATCCACCTGCCCACTCTGTTAGGAAGGCTCTGCCAACCTCCCAGCTGACCTTTAGAAATTAAGATGGGGATTCCATGTCTGGAATGGAAAAGGGCCTGACCTTCCTCTGAGTAACATCCTTTGCCACATTATTTAATCAACTGACCAATTGATATGGCTGCATATATACCCCCCTTCAGCCTTATCCCAATTTCTTATTTCTCTCTCTTTCTCTCTCTTAGCAGGACTTAGTTTCTAGTCCTCTAATTCCTGCTGTTGCTGTTCTTGAAAGTGGATGGTCCAGGGTAGCCAAAGATTCTTGTCAAGGCAGGGAATGGGTCAGAAGACCTCCAAGGTCCCTTGCTTGAAATCCCTCTTCAAAGGCAGTACTCAGAACTGGATACAGGATTCATAGAATTATTTACTTTCTTTATATGCCACCTATTCCCATACTCAGCACCAAGTAAAATAAACCAATTATTTCCCATAATTTGGGAATTATATTTCTGTTGATGCAACCTCAAATTGCAGTTGCATTTGTTTGCAATCACAAGATGCTGCTGGCTCAATTGGCTCCTATTCCAAGATTTTTTTCAGAAATACCATCCCCAAGCCAGGTATTCTTCCTCCTATTCTGGTGCATTTGTCTCTCTTACATTTTATTCTGTTATTGTTATCAGATTTCTCTGTTTTATCAAGATCTTTTTGAAATAATTTTTTGTCTCCTAGGTTATTGGCTACCGCGCACAATGTTGTTATCTACAGATCTGATCGCCATTCCTCCGCTTCTGAAACCAAGCCATTAATCAAACAAAGGTGTAACAGATTGTTCTAGCACTGAACCTTGTAGTAGGTTGCCACAAAGGATACCTTAAGGAGGACCCCCCCCAAGATCCCCTGAAGTTCAAGTCACCTATCCCAGGGCAGCTAACAGGTTATGCTGTTGTGAAGGGTGCTGGGGTGCTGGGGCTGAAGCAAAGCCTCAGCAGAAAAAAACAGATTTTTTTCTGAAAAAAAAAGTAGAAATGGAAAAGCTGCCCAGTGACCACTATGCCATGCAGCCTGAGAGGGCATTGGCATACTAACAGTCTCCTCTGTTCTCAATGACAACAAAGCCAATTATCCTCCCAGATGGGTGAAACTGCTTCTCCCATCAATCTACTTGGCTACCATACACCATCAGAGAATGCTGGGTTAGAGAAACATGGCATATGTGCTCTTTGGGTCCAGCTTTGAGGGCTGAGCTCTGCAGGGACTCAGCCAGGCCGTTGCACTTGACAACCATTCAATGGAGTTCAAGTGATGGTCAAAATCTGCTTCTTTTTTTCCACGGGCAGCTAGGAGGAGTACGAACAACAGAAAATCCTCTCCCCCTAATTGCAAGTAAAGTAGGTAGGTTGACTAAAGCTTACTTGATCATTAACCTACCAGTAAAAAAGCAAAAAAGTTGCTGATTGACTGGAAAGCACAGCTCAGGACAGGACCCCCAGTGTCTCCCCCCTGGGACAAAGGATGATGTGGCAGGGCAATTGCTCTCTGTTGCTGGGGAGGGCAGTCCAAAGGTCCCTGGGCTTGCTTGGTGGTGGCTGGCTCAGGCCCCAAGGGAAACTTCTCCTGCCCGGCTGGCCACTTGAGCGCCACCCGTTTGGGTGGGGAATATGGGCTGGTAGCCACTTCCTCACCGGCTGTTTCTACTCCTGGAAGCTTGAGGTTGCTGGAGCATCAATGAAAACCGCTCTTAAAATGCGCTAAATCAAGCCGGCAGCAGAGCCGGGTCTATTTTTATCGTGGACTCGAGAGAACTGGACCCCACCAACCACATTCTGATGCTGAAATGCAATATGTGGTTTCACACCAAGCTACTGTGAGCAAAAAGAGGGTCAGGAACTTCCAGAGAGCCTCATGAGGGAAGGAGCCCTCCCTGTGGGACTGAAATGCCTCAATGCCAAGACTTGCCGGTCCAAGCCATGTTAAGCAACCCTGTAGGACAGTCTCGGCTGCCTCCTTCCAACAGGCAAAAAGCTTCTCACATGAGTAACAGCATCTCTGCATGGGGACCTTCACCCCCTTTCCCACTCCTGCCCCCATGCCCAGAAAGGGTGCCAGAGTGAAGGTGAGATCCAAGTGTTCCCCTGGGTGTGCATGCCCATCCTGGCAGGAAGACCCAAAGCAGAAGCATGCAATTGCCCAGATGTCATTTCAAGTCTGGGGCCTTCCAGGAGTGCAGCACAAATTCTGTCTCTGTACCAAGAGGGGCTCTTTACAGGAAGTCAGGGGCTCAATCTCTGGGGCTGGGCTCTAGGCCCGCTTTCTGGAACGGCTGTGCAGAGTCTCCTGTGAGGGCCACAGCAGAGGAACATGAGAACACCCACAGCTCCCAGTCTGAGGGGCTTTTAACATTAGCTGTGCAGGGTACCTGCATTCCTTTACAGTGTACCCAGGACCACCTTCCCACCTTGGCTCCCTTGACTGCAGCAGTCCCAACATGTCTGGACAAGACTTGACAAGGGGAGGTTTAAGCCAGAGGAGCAGCCAAGCACAGCAGCCAAAGTCTCACTCCAAACACACCCCTGATCAAGCATGGCCAGGATACCAACCCTTGGTCCCCTGGGGGGGGCCTGCCTCTTCCTAGCTGGGGGAGCCCCAGGACACCAACATGGAGATCAGGAGATTTGCCCCTCTGTGTGGGAAAGATCTAGTAGAAGGCTGAGGAGGACTGGGGAGTGGGGAAGGCACAGCAGCCCCAGTGGTGGCCCATAAACTCATCTTCCCATGATTAATGTACACCCTAATCCAATAACATAGTAAAACAGAACAGTGTGCCTGAGATGGGTTTGATTCATGCAATTATAAAACAAATTTTTTAAAGCGGGGGGTGGGGGGAGGAAAGCCCCCGGAGTCCAGATTTGAACAAATTGGGTGCAGATGGGTGGGGGAGGGGCTTCTGTTCTCCTCTCCAAAATGTCCCACCACAACGGCACGGCTTCAATTAACGAGCTTGCACACCAGAACAAGGCGCCCCATTTCCCCAAAATTATCCTCCCAAAAGAACATTCTCCACACATCTGTGGTCAGAATAAAGGGACCCCGTTCTCTGCAGCAGGATGACGCTCCCAATGCCCAAATTTCACCCATGTTGCTCTTGCCTCTTTCCAGAGGAGGAGGAAAAGGTAAAAGGACACAGGCGTGGGCGGGATGGCT
Organism: Acrochordus granulatus; assembly: GCA_032468055.1. Lineage (NCBI taxonomy): Eukaryota > Metazoa > Chordata > Lepidosauria > Squamata > Acrochordidae > Acrochordus > Acrochordus granulatus. The sequence continues at coordinate 7,844 of JANHZU010010890.1, read as the reverse complement.
GACTACCGCTTTGAGGGAACTTATAAGGGCACCCAGGCAGTCCCTTTCTCTGGGTCACTTCCTTGACCTCTGCAGCACATGCCTGCCAAGTTAAAGGGTGCTGCAGGGTGAAACAGAGGCTGAGTGCAGAGCAATGGTGCAGTTGCAAGTGCCACCCCACCTCTGGCAGCCATCTAGAGCAGGGAGCATCTCTGGAGCCAGATGGTGCCCTGGCCTGGCTGGGGGAAGCTGCTTCCTCAGGAGCCTTGGGGTTTCCTGGCAGAGAGGAGCCCTGTGGGACACCTGACTCCCAGGATCAAAGGATCTGTCATCAAGGGGGATACTTTTCAGGCTAAACAAAACTCATCCACTGCCTGAGCCTTTCTAGTCAGAGAGCCATTTTGCACACAAGAAAGGGCACTGAGAGAACCTGAGCCCCCTTCCAGCACAAGGAGTGGTTCTGGAATACTGTCCATTCTTGATAAGGGCCTTTCCTGCCAAGCCCTAGCCAAGCTCTCCTTCCTTTCTGCCCACCATCTCCAGCCACCCGTACCTTTGGGCTGAGAATTGTGCACAGCAAACATGTTGATAGCCATGAGCTGCAGTAGGCGGCTGCTTCCAATGGGTGGGGGGCTGTGCTCTAAAAGGGCCTGGAAGGTGCTCAGGACTTCTGCAGCAACAGCTGGGAAGGTCTCCATCCTGAAGGGGACAGAAAGGTAGGATGAACAAGAGGCAGGCAGAGAAAAATTCCAGGCCAGCTAGCCTGGCATCATCCAAAGAAAATTGGGGGTATTTCCCAACTCATTGCAGAGAGAACCTGAGGCATTCCTATTAAGGTGGGGTGGGGCTCTTGCTGCTCTCCTGGATTTCCTGTGTCTCTTTCCTCCTCTTAAGACCTGGTGCCTATGGCCAAGGGAAAGGCAGCCTCAAGTCCACACCTGCAAGCCTGTGCCAGTCCTGTGGCAAAATAAACCTGTGACAACTATAGGCAGGATTGACCCCGATGGGAGCCATCCAAGCAGAATTTAAGCCAGGAATGGCACACACAGCCTAGGGAGGTTCATATGCCCCTCTGCCAAGCTAATCACCTCTGCTGTTCTTCCTTCCAATGGCCAGTCTCACCATGCACAGAACACCCTTCCTACACTGAAGCCACTGCAAGAGAAAAATGGGGGGCTTGCTTGCTCAACCTCACCCCCAGTTGGCTCAGGCAGTGGAAAGACCCTGTATCAGAGTGCAGTGTAAGGCAACCACACCTCTGCCTTGTGCAGGAGCTTAGAGGGGCAGCCTTCTGGATAGCACTAGAATTCTGGGGTGTCTCCTGCAAAGCCAAGGACTTTGCCATCACAGCCACTCTCCAGTCAAGGGCCTTCCATCCATTACACTCCAACTAGTCCTAAGAGGGGTGTGGACAGTAACCGAGTTCTTGCTTCTGCTTTCACTTGTTTGTTTAAAGCATTTAGATAACCATCTATCTTATAACCAACTCTGGGCAGCTCCCTCTCAGTAGGACTCATATTTTAAGTGAATAAACAGAGGGGAAGAGCCTTAAGATTCTAAGCCCATCTGACAAAGTAAAGAAGAAAACCCTGGGTCCAAAATGGTATTCACCTGAGGTTTTAAGAACTGCTGATGTTCTGACAAAAATAATTTTTTAAGGCTAACATCTGTTCCAGAGGACTGGAAAATACCAATGTGACTTCATTTTTTTAAAAAAGGAGTGAGGGCAGCTTCATTAGCTTAACACCCAACCTGAGAAGAATGCTAAAAAATTATAATCCAAGATAGAGATGAATGAGTTGTGCCAAAAATCCATCAGTGGGCTTCCATAAAGAGACAACTCGCCTCTCTCATGCTCTGTAGACTTTTCAGAGAGTCAACAAGTTGCATCAAATCACCTTTAACCTGGACATTCAAAGGCTTTTGGCAACCCCTTTCAATGATGGCTGCTGGGCAAATGCATAAGTGGACAAGTGTGCTCTGGACGGGAAGCAGGAAGTGCAGAGCAGGGAAAGGAGGCCATTCAGAGAGCTGTGCAAAGCAGAAATCCATTAGTTTGAGACCAATTACTTGAGGCTGTGGCTGACCAGAGAACAGCCCAGTTTGTTGATGATTCCAGTCTGTTGGAGGAACTAAATCAAAAAGGAATTGCATAAATGTCAAATGGATCTCTGTCCAAGATTTGGTAAACAGACTTCAGAACAGCCAGTGGGCTTCAGTGTAAGCAAGGGCCAAGCAAGGTAGAGGAACCCTAAGTCCATATATAATAATGAGTGGGATTCCAACAGGCAGTGACAGGCCAGGAATGGGATCTTGAGATCATAGTGGATCACTTGCTGGAAATGTCAACTTTTTCATGGATTGCATTTGTTTTAAAAAAGTGACGGCCATGCCCCATTTTTGAATGGGGCTGAAAATAAAGCTGCTGCCATTGTGTATTTATGTTTATTTCTGGGAAAACCAAGCTTAGAGCAGTGTGTAGTTGGACAAGGAGATCGTAGTGCTGCAAAAAGGCATAAGCAGGTAATGAAAATAATCAGTTCAAGCAGGAGAGCCTGAAGCAAAGGTGTGCTGGAGAGATATATACAATCACTCACAATAGGGAAAACATGGGGAGAACTTTTCAGAACTGATTGGGGGAGCTGCAGAGCTGGTGAAAGGAATGGCCTATTTAGGCAGCATGCAGCAAAACTGGTCTTGTTGCTGGCAGGGTGGCAATGGACCCAGAAGAGTTTTAAAAGTGCATAGAGGGTTGGGCTACCAGTGCTAGTAGGCCAGCTAGATCCAAGGTCTTGAGCTGCATGCAGCCCTGGGGAGCAGCAGTGGGCAGGGGCTCCTACTCTCCTTTCTATGTCCTGGGGGGCCACTGTGGGATGTGAGCTCCTGATTAGTTCCACATGTGAGGGGGGGAAATGAGGAATCCATGAGGCCACCCTGCTGAGATGCTGGGTGGTACCGGGCACTGGGAGCAGTCCACGCCCAGCTGTGAGCAGAAGGGGACTACAAGCGGTTCCTACCATGCCTGGAAGTCCACTTGGAGGGGGCAAAGCAGGGTGCTTGCCGTGCCCCTTGTTTGGGACCCACACGTGAAAGCCATGCTGCTGGGAAAAGG
>JANHZU010010886.1:0-17893 GCA_032468055.1 Acrochordus granulatus | reverse complement strand
ACTACCAGATGTACAGGCTGGTTTTCGAAGAGGCAGAGGAACTAGAGATCAAATTGCCAACATTTGCTGGATCATGGTCACGAAGAGTCGGACACGACTGAACCACAACAAAAAATGTTCCTAGGAAATCTAAAGAAACATTGTTTCATTAAATTACATTGGAAGATATACAAGTCTGGCTTCTTTTTTCTAGAAAAGGTCAAAATTGTGATTAATGAAGATAATTTGTTATTTGAAGAAAAGTAGGAATCTTTGAAACTTATGTGGCCCATCATCCCTTCATTTCTCCAGAATGGTTAACAGTGTTAAATAGCCTATCTGGTACAGAAAATTATACCCATTACGTCTTCTCATTTCATTACTTTAGGCCTTATTAATTATTAATTGATGTGTAAATATATCAAGGAATTAAGCAATTGCCTTCCTTTCAATTTCAGGAGTAGATTAATATTATCACTTGGGGATTTCAGGGGTAGATCAATATTATCACCCCATCACACCCATGTACTACTGAGTATTTCCAATGCCTCTGGGCCCTATTATATTGTTGCTACTATGCCTCTAGCCACCAAACAGCCAATTGGTACAGAAACGATTCTTTGTGGCTCACAATTATTTTTAATTAATTAGTATGTCCCTTTCTCCTATCCAAGTTTTGCAGGCCTGGGCTAAAACAAAATCTTGTTATGAATAAGTATCTAACCATGATATTTTACATTCTAGTGACCCATTAAAATCTATGGGCCTTTCTGTACAGCTGAGATGAAGTAGTATCAGCAGAAAACTCTATAGTAATAACATTTGCTAGGTTTCTTCAGGTCCTTATCCTGGTATACAGTATGACCACCAGAATACCAATACAGACCGTAAAGTCATACAGAACCAATGTGTATGCAAGTATATAAAAATATGGTAAATGAGCATGACTTTAGTAGTGTCATACAATTGCATATAAAGTATACTTTATATGGGACAGCTCCACATCAGTCTTGCAGAAGCAGTAGAAGCCCCCACTGCTGTTTCTGCATCCAGATTCAAATAATATAACTGAAATATCAGATAGAAGGTAGCTCCTACCACTTTGCAAAAGTGGAAGAACCATTTTTATGCTCCTGGAATGTCAAGAATCAGAATAGTGATTGAAGTGGGAGTCTGGGAATTAGAGGAGAAGGATATGCTGTATTAGCCTGAAATGTCTAATATTTTTCCATCTGAATCCAAACTCTGAATTCCAGTATGCACAGTGAAGTGTGTCATAGTTTTTACATGCAACTGCCACCTATTGCTAGTACCATTCAGGGGATAAATACTTTTATCATGGACTAATTAAAAGGACTAATTAAGCCTGTCTCACTATGGGCTGTACAATGGTTAGATCTAATTGGCAGAATTATCTGTTTTAGGTAACAAAAAAAAAGTGAATCTGGTACCCTCAATAATTTTTAACTTGAAATTTATCACTCTAGCACTATACTGAGCAACATCCATTTAGTCTTTTATGTAGAGAAATGCTGAATCCAAATGTTGAAATCAGAAAGAGACTTCATCTTGAAAAAACATGTGATATTTAAATCTATGATATCAGCAAGAATTGATGCATGTTATAACTAGATGTTAGTTTTGTCCCCTGCTCTCAAAAGCTTTTATGTTAGAATACATACTATTAAATTGATGGAGCTCCATTAGACAGCAGTCTGGCAAAGTGCACAACCTAAAATCCCTTGTAATGATCTTTCCTTTGCCAGGATGCACATGATAAGCTATATGGTGCAAATGGGTAGATTTTTGGCCTTTTAGTGATTCATCAATATCTCCTTCTCACTGATCCAATTAATCAACACTCAACATGCCTACAGTGCTAAATTTTTCAGTTAGTTATAAATATAAAGAAACCTCTGCCTATTAATGCTATTTTAAGTCTTTCTCTTAATCTTTGTGGACATTTTGTGGAATATTTGTAATGTACTGCTAAGTCCTAGTGTAAAGCCAAACCACCAAATCTACTATAGGAGGAGAGCTTTTGTCTAAAACCTAAGAATTTAATTGGGTAACTGATTCTCTAACAAACTTGCTGACTATTGTTCAAGGCTCCAAGTTACCTATGTTTACTCCAGTCTCAGAAACAATCCCTCCTCAAAAAAGAAGAAAACATAGGACTCCCATGTCGACCCAATTAAGCAAGATGGTATCCTAGAATCTCTTACAGCTAGTGATCTCTGAACCAGCACTAGTCTTTGCAGCCATTATTGGAGTAGATAAAACTATCTTGACATCAAGTATTAGTCTTCTTGCATGACATATACAATGGGAATCCAATTTATTGCTTCCTCATACAATATAAACTCTATGTCCCTGAAATCAGATGACTTTCCCATCAACCAAATTCACATAGGATTTAGTTGCTAAAATATATTGATAAGCTGGGCTGATACTGCCTTTTGATATAAAAATTGTTCTGCAGAGTTGAACAGTGCAGGAACTTTGACTTGGTTAAGCTAGCTTCTCCTTGCCACTTTCTTTTGTGGAAAGGAAGCTGCACACCGCCTCTTGTGCGAAGCAGAGGCAATGAGCTTGCTGCTTTCTCTCCTTGTTCTTTCTACTCTCTAATAGTGAAACTGCCCTTGTGCTAACAATGTCATTGACCTAATGGCTCTAACTAACAAGGCAGTTAACCCTTTGGTTTCGCTAGCCATATAACTGGATTCCCATTTCCCACTGATCAATTTCCCACGTTCAGCTTTGGGAGCAGGAAATAATGCTTGTTCCCACATATATTTTTACTGATATGAATGCCAAAATACCAAATTGGTGACCAATCACTCTGGCACCATTTCTTCATGCCAAATCGAAGGGGGCAGCCCAGGTCTATAAATGCATGTACTAAAAGACATCTAAGTACAAACTCAAAAGATACAAATAACTTCTCCTGCTATTGGCCCATCTAACTGAATATTGAATATGGCAATGCTTAGTAAGTATATTGCTTTTATTGATATTACTATTAATAATATCAATAATATTAATAAAGTTTTATCATATACTGTCATTCTGGCATCTGGCATTCTTTCTTTCTTTGGGATCTTGGCTGAGGTGGCCAATATCTTTCTTAGGCATTGTGTTGTTGATTCATACTTATTTACACTGATACAACCTGAAAGATTCTCACAAGCAATAATGATGCTAACTAAGGGGATCAGACCTTGTAACAAGTCCAGATGTCAATTTTACCCCACAGTTACACCAACAGTATCATCGCAGGCCACAACAGCTTTGCACACATTAAAGCACCTTCACATGTTCTTCTTATAATTAGATACATGCCATCATCTGTCAGCAATGCTCTTCTGTATTCCTCATTGGACAATTAGGCCAGAATTTGTGCAAAACAATTAATGGATATAAATTTAACATTCAGGAGTCAAAACAAGGACAAAGTAATATCAGAGCATTTTAATTTCCCAGGAAACTAGATTATAGATCTCAGAGTAGTAATAAACAATAACAACAGAACTATATCAGCACTACAGAGTGAGAGACTGCACAACTCACATACATCAATATTTTCAAATTATCTCAAAAAGTCTTAATAAACACATTTTTAATATATTACAATTGCCAGTTGTAATCTATCTTACATATAGCCTGCATAACTACCCTTTCTTGCCCCACCTTGCCTCATCCAAGTTTAAATCCTACATTAGTTTAACCTTCTATGCATCTGATGAGCTACATGTCGATGAAGATTCTCAGTCAACCAGGTAGAATTGTCTAGAATAGTTGAGTCATGACAACTGGACTTTTCTTTTGGTTCAAGATGTTTTGTTGTTTATCCAAGTAGCTTCTTCAGTCAAAGAAAAAGTTGGTTGGGGGACTCCATATATGTCTTCCAGGGTGGCTGCATTTCTCACTTAACATAATTAGGCTTGTTAAATGGACAATAGGAGATGTAGACAGAGTCTTTGGGATGTTGATGTTCAATTCCTAAATCTCTTATTCATCCCCAAGTGGGTCATTAAGTCTGATCTCCCTGGTGAACCTGTGAAGTGGTCTTAATCTTCCTGGGGACTAATGAAAGAACAGCATGTGAAACGTGGGACAAGTTGTGTCTGAGGCCTCTACCTATATTGAAGGAGGAAGGATTTTCCACTTTGGCAGGGATGGATTCCTTCACTCCTCTCTCAAACCACCTATCTTCTCTGTCCAAAATGTGAACATTATTTGAATGAGCATCCTTTTTCCTTTAGATGAAGGTAAACTGCTGATTCTGGTCTTGTGGTGTTGCTTCTCCTGTGCTGGGCCATCCTCTTATACAAAGGCTGTTTGGTTTCTCCAATGTAGAGTTCTGAACAAGACTTATTGCACTGGATTGCATATACTACATTGCCCTTCTTATGTTTTGGTGTTCTCTGACACACTGGCCATGAAAGGAATGATGAGGTTCTTCTGTTGAGTCTAAGTCTCAGCTCTGTCTGCTTTTATTTTGTTGGATCTAGATGTTGATTTAAGAAAGGCCCAATTTGAATACCCACAGACCTTAAGAACTGCCCTCAGGTGACTCTTTTCTTTCTTTTTGGCATCCATGAAGATGGGGATGGTTTCTGCCCTGTGATGTAGTGTCCTGGTGACTTCTAGTTTGTGTTGAAATGGAAGGTGGGAGTCAAATAGCAAGTATTGGACTCTGTGTGTGAGTTTCCTGTAGATCTCTATTTCTAACTTGCCCCAGGTCCCACTAAGAACCTCACAGTCTAGGAATGCCAGTCTGTTGTCCTTGACGTCTTCACTGCTGAACTTGATATTAGAGTCTCTTGTGTTTATATGGTCTGTGAAAGCCTGTACCTCCTGGAGCTTGATTTTCACCTAGGTGTTATCCACATACCTGAACCAGTGGGTTGGTGCCATCCCATGGAAAGAGCTGAATGCTTTCTTTTCCACTTCTTCCATGTATAGGTTGGTGACAATGGGTAACAAAGAGGAATCCACGGCACAACCGTATTTCTATCTATAGAAGCCACCTCTGTAAATGAAGTAAGTAGTGTTCAGATACAGGTCCAGGAGACAAGAGATCTGGTCCAGACTGAGGTTGCTTCTCTTGTCAAGGGTGCTGTCATCTTCAGTTTTTTTTCCTAACAGCTATTAGGGTATCAGTGATGGGGATACTGGTGAAGAGTAAGGTGACATCAAAGAATACCATGGTTTCATCTGTATCCAGTTTCAGAATCCTTACTTTAGAAGCAAATTCTTCAGAGTTATGAATGTGGTGGTCAGCATGTCCAACCAGAGGTGTTAGTATGGTATCAAGGTGTCTAGCAATATTATATGTTGATGAATTAATGATGCTGACAATGGGTCTGAGAGGAGCTCCTTCCTAGTGGATCTTCGGGAATCCATAAAGGCAGGGAACAGCTTCTCCAAGATACAGGAGGTGGTAGGTTGCCCTATCAATGTAGCCCTCTTTTTCCAATCATTTCAAGTTGTCTATCACCTTTTTCTTGTAACTGCTGGTGGGGTTTCTTTTCAGTTTTTCCTCTGTGTGATGGTCCTCCAAGAGTGAGATTATTTTATTGTGGTAGTCTATGGAGTTCAGGACAACTGTGCATCTTCCATTATCTCCAGGGAGGATAGTAATGGTTTCATCTTTGCTGTGGGCTGTCAGGGCTCTCCTCTCCTGGGTGGTGAGGTTGAACACCAGATAGCACTGCAGAGATCTTCAGCCAGAGTTGTTCAGCTTCTTCAATGGGTAGATTGTTGTTATGGATGGCAGATTCTGTGCCATGATGAGCTCCACCACAGGAACATGCTTGGGAGTGATGGCAAAATTGATGCCTTTGGCTAGGACAACTCTTTCTGGCTGGATGAGTTCCCTGAAGTTCCCTTCAGATACATGCTCTTTTTATCCTCTGTTGTCCCATCATCCTTATTCCTCCCTGCAAGTTCTTCAGCTCTTTGTTTCTGCTTACTGCAGGAGGAAACGATGTCAGGTTTCTTAGTTTGTCTCTCCTTCCGTTTGTGGTGTTGGGCCAGTTGTGCTTTTTTTAACAAACTGAACTACTCTGTCCAGGTCTGAGTTAGGTAGGGTAGCAATTAGTTTCTAATAAAGGTGATCAGCATTGTGTTGCGAAGTGTCAGTAGTAAAGTGGACCTGCTTTATCCTTTCATTAAGAAGATGTTCTTGTGCCTTCTGTAGGATCTTGTCTGCTCTATGATCCCTGATTGTGGATCACAGGCATAAGCTTGTTGGGATGAGGCTGTTGTCTGCATTGGAGGTTGAAGCATTGGTGGTTTTTGTAGTCTGGCGCTTATTTTGCTGCCTTTTCATACTTCCACATCAACTTCAGGGTTTCTTCCCCAAAGGGCATGGTAGTACATCGATGAAGGTTCTCAATTATCCAGGTTCACCAGGGAGATCACACTTAATGATCCACCTGGGGATGAGTAAGGGATTTAGGAGTTGAACAACTACATCCCAAGATTCTCTATCTTCTCACATCTCCTATTGTCCATTTGACAAGCCTAATCAGGTTAAATGAAAAATGCATCCACCCTGGAAGACATATATGGGGTCCCCCAACCAACTTTTTCTTAGCCTGAAGAAGCTACTTGGATAAGAAGTGAAACATCTCAAACCAAAAGCAAAGCAGTCCAGTTTCCATGACTCAACCTCCAGACTGATGAGCTTACGTATTTTGATAAAATGTGTTATTCTGAAAAGATGCTAACAGATTCTTGCTGATATTTGGCTATCATAGATTGACACAGTTCTCCTACGATTATTAATAACTGTGAGATAAAATGTTCCCTCCCCTTCTGATTTAGAAGGACCTAGACTTGGACAACTATACTGATTTAATAACATGGTCAAGAATAACTTTGACAATCCACTCAAACAAATGACTGCTAACTGTGAAATCCATCACTTACAAAGAATAAGTATTTAGTGCAAGAGTATACTGCTGAGTTTCAGCTGTTAGTTCAGCATGTGGGCTGAAATGAAAAAGGCTTAAATGACCAATTTAGAGAGGGACTATCAGAAGAAATATGAGATAAACCCATTTGTCCATGTATTTCAGAGAATATGACAACATCAATCTAGGTTTCCTTGGGCATCACTTTAAGATGTGATGAAATGCTGTAAAAGAATCACAACAGTCAGGAACGAAAGTCACCACTATTCTCTTTCTTTAACTCCTTCTCTCTATACATGTGAAATTTTAGAAACAATCATTTAGCAAAGCCCCAGTAGCTTCAAAAGACAGGTTGTGCTCATGCACAAAATACCTATGCCTTTATTGTAGAGAACCTGATTACTTCACACACCAAATCCCCTGCTAAAACACTCTCTTACATGCAATTGTGTGCAAGACTTAAAACTGCAGGTCTTGAACCATTTGCACTCACCCTCATTTAGTACCCTTGCACCTTGCCTGCCAAATATAGTTCATACTCAGTCTTATTTCTTGAATATACATTCTCACAAAACATCACTATTCAATCAAATACAGAACCAGCTTGTCTAAAGGAATTTAGCAGTGACAACTTGCAGAAAGGCAATGTGCCTGTTTTTTTTTGTCAAGAAGAAACATAGTTCTTCTTGTGTAGTCCATGATTATTGGCTCCTGACTCTGTAACCATTATAAAACTCTTATAACAAACTAGACCTTTAGCAATTTGATTTCCATGGCCAAGGGTCATTAATAAACTGCCTTTGATTCTTGTTATGGGAAGTTTGATAATACAGTTAGGCTCTACTGACTGGTAATCACCTATCAGATTCCTCCTTCACTTCCCCTCTCCTATATCTGAATAAAGGTAATGATTTCCCCTGCCAATTGTGGCCAACCCTGAAAGACACTTTTCCAAAGACACTTCCATGGTCATGTGGCCAGAATAATTATATGCCAAGGTGCACGGAATGCAGTTACCTTTCCACCATACCAAACAGGTAATTAATGGAGCAAGAATTTAATCTCTCTAATTTATTTGGTGTTAAGAGGAAGGTTGAATAACAATTCCAGTGAATACCCTGCTTTTAAATGAGACCATATAGAAGCAATTGAGAGTGGCAATTGTTGACTTCTTTTTGCTTTTTTTTAATGAGGGATGGAAGCATGCTTCTTTTGTGAAGAAGGGGCAAATCTCTACTTACCAAATCCTCGGATATCACATTAATTAATTAATTATTAATTATTTTTGAGGCTTCCTGAATTCATGGTCTTTCCACAGAGAAGGACCCACAGAGATTAGAGTGCTATTACTGTGCTGCCTAGGTCCCATAAAATGAAGCTACTTAACTGATGGCACCTGGATTGTCCCCACTCTAGTTGACCTAAGCAATGGAAACAGAAACTGGTATTCCTCAAGTAACTAGGACATAGGATTTTAGAGTTGACAACCAGCACTTTAATATGCACTTAGAAGCCAAATGGCAGTCAGTGCAGTTTGCCAAGCAGCAGGGACATGTACATATAGCACAACACATCTCTCACTGTGCATGCCACTGCATTCTGAACCACCAGTAGCTTCCAAGTGGTTTCAAGAACACTGCCATGTGGACAGTGTTGCAAATGACACCTTTATGTACAGAGGAGAGACTTTCTTTAATGAAGAGATAAATACAATGTTCCAAAGGAAATTACTGGAGGAAAGGTAACTGTTGTCCACAAACAACATCCAATGTGGACCCATTGGACCAAGAGGATCCTGAGTTAACTTGAATATTTTTTTTCCAGATACAGACTACCAAAGGCTGCTGAACTCCTGGATGTCTTTCTCAATTTCACATGGGTAGGAAAAGTCTTGGCTGAACTTTCCTAGGTGGATTTTAATCTGAAAAGGATTGGAGTTTATGATGCTCAAGTTTTCCTAGAGAAAATACAATGGATTTTACAAAAATCCATTGTAATCTACTTAAATACAGACAAGGTAGCCATAATTTTCTGTGATTGAGGAAATATAAGGAGCATTATTGATCTATTGCCTTACCTGAAATTCATCTTTTATCTGGCTGGAATTTGTCTGTGGATCCAATCTGCTTATGTTGTAGTATATAGATCTGAATTCACAAACAGGAATGGCGGTGTTGCCACAAAGACATGCTTCCAGAATGGCATCATGTACAAACACATACTGCTCCTACATATCGAAAAAGTTAATTACTCACACTGTCAAAGCCTTCAGAAGCAATTTTAATGCCTTTCACTGTAATGAAACATCCAAGAATTTATCTCAGAATATTCAGGTCAATAAGAAGACAAAACACTTTCTTGATGCAACAGAAGTGTACAATGTGAGAAGTGCTTACATTTTACCATGTATATGTGGAAAAGACAAATTAATTCCAGAGCAAGCATATGTTGCTACATGAGTGATGAATATATTATAAGAAGAATCAGCATTTCAGATAAAAACTGTAGAAAATGAGCTTATTTTGCTTACACAGTATTCCTTTTTATTTTTATAATTGATTATGTCTAGTCTTCAGAGCCTTCTACCTTCATGCCATTTTATATCATCTACATGGTTGAATAAATTGCTAGGTTGAAACTTCAATATTTTAAATGAACATAGATTTTTTATTCCATGAAATATTCTGTTTAGTTTCAGTATTTGTTACGTAGACTGGGTTGTTTTAGTCTTTAATACAATCAATCATTTGTCAGCAAGAAAATGAAGGCAATCACAATTCCCTCATCAATATATATCTCTCTGAATGAACCTGTACTAGAAAATCATAAACACTCTTTATTTATTGACTGACTAGTTGATTGATTGAATGTCTAGGCTGCCCAGTTCCAAAAAGACTTTGGACAAATTCACAAGTTTAAAGAATCAACTTAATTTAAAATTCTGAAGTTGATTCTAAACACTACCTTCAACCAATGGTTATTTCATAAAATAACCCCTAAGCCTCGTGAGCTATAGAATTTATTTGAATCTAAGAGAAATCTAAGGAAGTTGCCCATGGTGCTGGCTGTAATTCAACTCATGGAAGCTGATGTCAGTTAATAATTTCAACTGAGAATAGACTAAGATGCTGGGCTTATTGGCCAAATGCTCGGCAGCTCGAGTTCGAGACCCAAGCGCCACCAATTAACGGGATGAGCTCCCATTACTTGCTCCAGCTCTATCCAACCTAGCAGCTTGAAAGATTGTAAAAATGAAAGTAGATAAATAGGTATCATGTCTGTGAAGACTCTCACTCGTCCAGGGTAATTGCATCGCAACAAAAGTTTAAAAAGCAGACATCTGGATTGGATTTTTCAAGTAGAAGACGTTTCACCTTTTATCCAAAAGGCTTTCTCAATGAATTGAGACAGTATTTCTCCTCCCTTGTATGTGAAAGAGAGACGACTCAGTTTAAGAGATTTCTTAACATTTTCTTGTTCTCCCAGACTTAAATCATGTTTTGCTGATGGTTATGTTTCTCCTCCAAGATCATCTCTCTGGTTCTCTTCAACACTTTTGTTTTAACTTTGCAGGAATCCTGTTCTTTGAGTTTTATCCAATAAGACAGGCTTTAAAAATGCACGGCTTAGCTCCATAGCTGAACCTAATCTCTACATCTTGTGGTTCCAAGACTCAGCTAATGGCCAGCAATATCAAAAATATAAATATTAATTTTGCATTTGCACATTTTTGAACAGCCTATCAACCTCATTATAAGGGTTCAAGTTTGAGCTGCAGCATATATCAATTCAGATCCTTCATCCAAGAGTAGTTTGGAGGCTTCCAAACTAATTCTTCCTCCCCTTGAGGAGCTATCCTTGACTAGATCAAAAAGGCACCTAATTGCAGAAATATCCTTATTTAGAGATAAGTGTCAGCCTTGAAAGTCAAAACTTCAGGTGCGGAAGGGATGAGGCATGGTCTCAATCCCTTTGACTTTTGAAAGTCAAAACTTCAGGTGGGGAAGGGATGAGGCATGAAGATCAAATGAAAATGCTTTGATCTTCAAAGCATGCAGTTCAATTAACTCCTTTCCTCTATCCTTTCCAGAAGACAGATCCGCTTTGAAAAAATATTAATATGCCAGAAACAGAATCAGTTTTTTAAAACAATGGATTTTTTACAAAGGTGAGTTTGGTGGGTGAAGTTTTTCCAGCCAAAATGAGCAATTACCTAGTTATTTATTTATTTGTTTGTTTTTTACTCATTTATTTATTCGTTTTATGTAGTCACCTATCTCAAAGCAGGCAATTCTGGGAGTTCAAGTCCACATTGATCTGAAAAACACTATTTAAGAGCCTTAATTAAGTTGCAGTAGTCTTCCACTCAAATGTAATTTTTGTACATGGATGTTATTTCAGGCTTGTTAACTGGAGTACAATTTGGTGATGTGGGGGAACTTTTAACTCTTTCACATCAGACTTGTTCTCAGTGAGACTGTTTATTTATTTGTTCAAACCTTAATTGGATGAATAAATAAATATAAGCTCCCTTCTTTAATACAGGTAAACACCATTGTGTTTCTTCAAGATGGTATTCAATACAACATTATTTAAGAATCTGGTTTTTGTATCAAACATGCGGTACAAGTTTCATTTTTTTCGATCAATAAGTATTTCTTGAGCAATGGTAGTTTCAGATGCCTTAAAATCAAGACTGTATGATATTTTATTCTTCATGGGAAAATATTTTTTTAAATGGGGGGAAAGCTAAGGAATCTTTGTGTGCATACACCAAATGACCTCTACTAGAATGATATATTTTATGAATTTAAATAAGAATTTATTTTTTATTCAAATCTTACATTATGGAATGGTTTGAAAAATGTGCAAGTTACTCAGTTAAGTCCCGTAATTTTTCTGTACGTCAGGGGAAGGGTTCAAAAAAGGCAAAATGGTGGCTGCAACCATCTGATGAAACCAATTGATAGTTGTCTTTGCCACATATTTGTCTCTCCTCTTTTCATCCAAGCACAATTAGCAAAAGACACCTCTTTTATTTTTGTAGCAAAATTTAATAGCTTACCAACAATTTCATTCCTGCCCCTTTGCAGCTTCTGTACTATAATCCCAACAGAAGAGCAATGTCTGAATGGTGACCAGATGATTGAATGAAGTTTGAGGGTAAACTGAATGGAAATCTGAAAGAATGAACTCTTTGAATATATTGCCCAAAAAGAAGCCTCCTCCAGGGAGGGGAAAATTTTTTTTGGAAATGTTCAGACCAATGCTACCCTTGTGCTCATGTGCACGATAAAATGAGATCATTTCCTTTATGTATTTTAATATTCTTTCCCATTTCTCTTCCTCTGGTTTCACATGAGACTAAAATGCTTAGAAACTTGTAGATGATTAGGCTGAGATTTCAAGACTGGTTTGGAGATACTATATTCCAAATGCATTGTCCCTCTGCCTTGTTGGGAAAGTATATCCCATCGGAAAACTGCTGGGAGAATGTTTTGATGATAGTGATGGAAATCGGACCATGTCATTTAAAAGGTGGAAATTCTCAATGGACAAGGAGCTAATGGAGCGGTTGATGCTTATTCAAGAGTGTCCTTGGGAACCCAATGCTACAGCGGTAATGCAATACAGGTAATAATGCTCCTGATGCACCCAAATCACCAGTTCCAAAAGGTATTTCCTTGTGTGGCCTTCTATTATCTTAACCATAAAATAAACTTTCCCCTGCCAGTCGTGGCCAAGTCTAGGAGAAGACGCTCATTTTGGTTTCCTAGCCGAGGAACTAGCATTGTCCGAAGACACTTCCGTGGTCATGTTATGCCTAGGTGCATAGAACAATGTTATCTTTCCCACCAAAGGTGATACCTACTTATCTACTTGAATTTTTACTTGCTTTCAAACTGCTAGGATGGCAGGAGCTGGAGCAAGTAACGGGAGATCATCCTGTTGTGCAGTGACACGTGGGTCTCAAATTGTCGAGCTGCTGACCTTCATCTGACAGGCCCAGCTCCTTAACCGCTCAGCCACTGTGCCTTAACTGCTCAGCCACTGCACCACCACATTTTAACCATAGGACATCTTTATTATTAATATATTTATGATTAATTAAATTTATCATCATCCACTCCCAAAGAGTCATATAAAAGGTTGCTTGCAATAGTTCAGAAGTGATGTCTCTGCACCCATCCAAATTCAGAATGCTGGTTTACTTAGGAAGCTGCATCCCAACTTATTTCTGGTTTATGCGAACCTGGGTTTTTATCCTCTTTGCAGTTTTGCAGTTCTGCAAAGCTTGTGAGCCTATTTTCCCACTGGTGGGAGCTCTTTCCCCATCCAACTTAAATGTCATGCTTCTGCGGTGTGTAAAACCCTCTGTCTCACTCCAGCCCTTACAACAAAATGCAGCCGTGGTTATAACTTTTGGGGAAAGGTCAGGTTGCAAAAAAATGCCACAATTTTAAGAGGCTTTTAAATATACAGGTAGTCCTCAACTTATGACTGGTTGCATAGTGACTGTTCAAAGTTACAACGGAACCAAAAAAGGGGATTCGGAACTTGGATCTGAGGTTCTGATAGTCTCCTCCCTCTCCACAATTAGGTGCAACATGGTCACATTGATGGCTGTTTGCAGCACTCCATAGTCACAACAGTTTTGCCGAAAACTGGCACTCCCGGTGCCATAGTGAACAATAGGTTTGCTTTACAGCCGTAGCATTCGCTTAACGACTGCCACAACAAAAGTTATAAAATCTAGTCGATCACATGACCAACCTGTTTTACAACCATTATGACTTATGACCTTAACGGGCAGGCTCCATTATGGTCATAAACTTTAGGACTACCTGTAGAAGGAAAGGTATCTTTTCATCCAGGGAGCTGCACCTCATAGCAATCAGACAGACTGAAACACAACCAACCAGCCAGCAACTAGTTGTGATGGTGGAGAGGTGCCCCTCTCCCAAAATAAAATAAATTTATTTTATTTTTGTGCGAAGTGAAGAGATTCTTGTTATTCCACAACCGGTGGCTGCTCAGAGGGAGCACTGATTAAGCTCTGTTCTTTGCACTTTTAATCGGGATTCAGTTGGTCAGTGAAAGTAGGAAAAGCAACCACAGGCTTTTGAATTGTTTCATGAGAGAGCCGGAATCCTTTCAGACAGAGCAGACTTGGAAAGCTCCCTAATATTACCTGGTTTATTTTCATTTTTTCCATTGCTTTCAGGAGAGTAAATGATGCTTTTCTAAGGTAACCCACAATGCTGCCTTCTTTCAGGACAGAGTTAAAACGGTGCTGCAATGCTTCTCACTTGCTGGTACTAACCAAGGCAAATGCACCACTGGGATCCACACTCCTTTTTGATGGGGAGAAAAACAGAAGCATCACTGTGGGTTCTGAGTTGGCAGATATGCTCCACAAGGTAAGAAAAGATGTATTTTTTTGCTTTTGGCGGGAGGGAAAATAATGAGTGCAGGACATGTTCAGCCCTGCATGTCCAGAGGAAGAACCTAGCCCAGCAGGGCTGGGAGGGAAAGCTAGGTGAGAAACCCTGCAGGAATGCTTCCAGCCAAAGCAGGCCACACTCCATGAGCCAATGATTTAATGCAAGTCGCTTGCCCATCACCGTGCCTCAAGTCTTTAATCCCTCAAAAGCAAGCTGAACTGATCGTTGCGAACCTGCCAATCTCTCCACGTGGAGAACAAGAGGGAAGACCTCACTGCTCCACCCAGAGCTTCCAGAAATTGCACAGGAATAAAAATCAACACTCTCCCCCGCATAAAAACATTGCAGTTTGCTTGCACACGCATTGCAGTGGCAAATTGCCAACATTTGCTGGATCATGGAGAAAGCAAGGGAGTTCCAGAGAAACATCCACTTCTGCTTCATTGACTATGCTAAAGCCTTTGATTGTGTGGATCACAGCCAAATGTTGCAAATTCTCAAAGAGATGGGAGGACCAGACCACCTTACCTGTCTCCTGACAAACTTGTATGCTGGTCAAGAAGCAACAGTTAGAACTGGACATGGAAGGACAGATTGGTTCCAAATTGGGAAAGGAGTACGGCAAGGCTGTATATTGTCACCCTGCTTATTTAACTTATATGCAGAGCACATCATGCGAAATGCTGGGCTGGATGAATCACAAGCCAGAATTAAGATTCCTGGGAGAAATATCAACAACCTCAGATATGCAGATGATATCACTCTAATTGCAGAAAGTGAAGAGGAGTTAAAGAGCCTCTTGATGAGGAGGGTGAAAGAGGAAAGTGCAAAGCTGATTTGAAACTCAACACTAAAGAAATTAAGATCATGGCATCCAGTCCCATTGCTTCCTGGCAAATAGAAGGGGAAGAAATGGAAGCAGTGGCAGATTTCACCTTCTTGGGCTCCAGGATCACTACAGACGGTGACTGAAGCCATGAAATTAAAAGATGCTTGCTCCTTGGGAGGAAAGCTATGGCAAACCTCGATAGCATGTTAAAAAGAAGGGACATCACTTTGCCAACAAAGGTCTGCATAATCAAGATTATGGTTTTCCCAGTAACAATGTATGGCTGTGAGAGTTGGACCATAATGAAGGCTGAGCATTGAAGAATTGATGGCTTCCAATTGTGGTGCTGGAGAAGACTACTGAGGGTCCCTTGGACTACAAGGAGATCAGATCTGTCAATCCTAAAGGAAATAAACCTTGGCTGTTCATTGGAAGGACAGATACTGAAGCTGAAACTCAAATACTTTGGCCACTTACTGTGAAGAGGGGACTAATTAGAAAAGACCATGATGCTGGGAAAGGAGAAGGGGATGGCAGAGGATGAGATGGTTACATAGCATAATCAGTGCAATGGGCGTGGGCTTGGGTGGACTCCAGTAGGCAGTGCAGGACAGGTAGACCTGGAGTGCTATGGTCCATGGGGTTGCAAAGAGCTGGACATGACTGCGAGACTGAACAACAACATATTTTATTAATTTTACCCACACATACACAGAGCCACTCACACTTAATCTTTAACATATTATTTAACCTGGAATATGGAGAAGCAAATTTTTGCATCTCATTTTAGAATGTAAAGCTATCTGAAAAATGAATAAAAGTCACTGCTCTTGAATCTGCTCTTTAACATTTGTTTAAAATTTCTTTCTCCCTGTATAGGGTATTTGTGGGAAAGGATCAAAAGAATTAAGACAGTGGCCACAACTGGACAGTTCCACCCCTGTCCCTTTCTTTTGTGCGATGCTTGTGTGATACATGTAAGAAAAGGACATCAGGGCTTGATTACATGGTAGCAGCTGCATCTTGAGTCTCTTGAGCCCCACACCTATATGGGCATCCCGCTCCTAATAGTAGAGAACTGATGTAGCTCAGGGTTGAACTGTTGGGTTCTTGATGTTTATTTTATTTATTAAATGTATATGCTGCCGAATTCAAAAAATGACTTTTGGTGGCTCACAATAAAAACATAATAAATATAAGAGATAAAAATAAATTATAAAAATCACCAGATGTTCTCTGAGCTTAGTTGGCTTCTTCCAGACATCTCATTACTAGGCTACAGAATCTCAACTGTGCAGGGGAGGGTGGGGTCTGTTGGCTGTTCATCTGTAGTAACTTACCTTGACAGTCTTGATTAGGGTGAAATTTCTTCTTTGATGGTACCTTAACTAGAAACTATTTTTTATTCCCTTATTGAAACAGAACCAGATATACAATTAGGGAAGAAACAATATCATCAATGTACAATTGCTATCAACATCTTTTTGTTATGGAAAGGACAGCTGGAATAATAAAAAAACACACGTGATGATACTTGCAGGTTGTGATGGTAAATCAGATGTAAGAAATAATATTGTAGGACATCTGGGCATTGCCATCCATTTGTGTCTGCTCAAAATTATTTTCCAAACCTGATGGAGTCAGATCCCATCCCATCCTCTGCTTCAAGTGGGATAAATGAGAAAGAATTTAACAGGATTTTTTTGCTGGTATTTCTATACTATTCCTATCTTGTATCTTTTTTGTATTATTTAAAAGATAATGAGGAACTTTTTATTAATAGCAATGAATCCACAAGTCCATTTACTGCAAATCTTCAACCCTGCAATTCAGTGATTTGACAGGTGTGCTTGGTACATCTTAGCATCAGTTCTGTTGCCCCCATCTCTTACAGCGATAGCCTGTAATAAAGTACAGCTTATGCTCGTAGTCTGAGCTTCCCTGAACTCCAAATAGGAAGTGGCAAAGCAGAGTGAAATTAAATAAATTTGGAGTATGGTGACTGCACATTCTTGGGATACTTTTCATGCAGAAAAGATGTGAATTGGTGAGATTGCTCTGCTTTTGGATTCATGCCTAATCAAGTTTTTTTCATTTTCTGTGTTTATACAAAAAACAACAAGAACCTTTGCTTTTAAAAAGAAAAACTGAGATCTTCAGATCATAGATCTGTACACTAACATAATATTCTTTTTCTATACCTTCATGGGATATACTTGTCCTATATATAGAAGATACACATAAAGGTAGTCCTTGAGTTATGACTGTAATAGCACCTAGCCATTATGGCCATAACTCCTAATGGTCATAAAATTAAAAACCATTTTAATGACTTCTTTTGTTGCAATTATAAAGCTAATTCATTGTTCACTATGGTGCACTTTTGTCAAAAACTGGAAGTGCTGGTTTTTGGCAAAACTGTTGTAAAATGAAGTCATGTGACTAACAGATGTTTCACATGGCTGTAAATGTGCCTGAAGTGTATAGTTATGTGCCTGTGGGGAAGGACCACAGAAATTTGAATCCAGGTTGTAAGTCCGATTTTCAGATAGGTCATAATTTCAAATGATCACTAAATGACTGGTCATTATGTTAAGGACTACCTATTTTTGTTCAATCGTGCAGTTGTGTCCAACTCTCTGCGACCCCATGGACTGCATTACGCCAGGCCCCCCTGTCTTACACTGCCTCCCGGAGTCTTCCCAAGCCCACACCCA
>JANHZU010010885.1:266165-286207 GCA_032468055.1 Acrochordus granulatus | reverse complement strand
TTATGCAAGCAGCATGTAGAGAGTGGAGTTTCCATAACGATATCAGACTACATACTTGGTCATACAGAAGCCCACACAATAATTATTTATTTAATTTATGATATCGAGAGTTTGCTTGCAATTTTATCATATAACTCTGGGTGGTACATGGTAAAAATAGAAAAAATTACAATCATTTATTCATATATTTAAATAATGACAATTAAACATTAAGATATAATTCAGACCCCAAATACTGGCTTTGGCTGAAGACCCATTGAAATATAACAGTGTTCAGGATTTTCCAAATCGAAGAGCTGGAGATCCATACAGCTATATGTTTAATTTGATGATACTTTTGATTCAATCATGCTTGTGTAATTTCTCTGTGATTTGGGTGATACACACCCACAGAGAGAGAGAGAGAGATGTAAACATACTGATGGTAATTTGAACTTTAAGTTTTCCAGTGTTTAAAGTTCTGTTGATTAAATTAATGGTGTCATTGACTTCTAAATGCAATACAGTAAAAGTACAGTAAAAATAACAGGCTGGTGTCTAGAAACTTGATGACTTCCTCTTCCTTCCTTGGCACTTTCAGTCTCTCTTTTATATTTTTCCCTTTTTTAACTTGGATGATTGTTATCATTATTTACTGGGAGAGAACATTTCCACCTGGATCCAACTGTATTTTTACAGCTTTTTCCTAGTGACATCCATTTTATTGACTTTAATTATGGAGACTTTTACATGCAGCCACTTTGCCTGAGTTTCTTAGTTGTTTCTGAAAAAGAGCTGAACTAAAATATTTATTTAAAGGCTTTTTCATGTTTGATGGAATTTATCATTGGTTGTTACAGAAAGTAAATCATAGAATAGAAGTGTGCATTGTGCTAAATACATTGAGTGCATCTGCCCTTCCATTTTTAATTTACTTTGGTGTAAGTAGAGATCTGATCCTGCTTGAGACTTCTCCCTTGAACGCAGTGGTTTTGCAAGTCCTCTTTGAAAGTCTAGGCATAAAATAAATAAGTAAACAAGTAAAACCCAACTGGCTTTTAAAAAACAAACAGTAGGGATGAAAATATATAAGTGAAAATCGAAAGATAAATGCACGCTGTATATTTGTAGAGAGCCACAGAGATGACCTTGGAGAAACTATGCAGTGACAGTTACAAAAACATATCTTAAGCCCAGGAAATGAGGAACACATAAAAAAGAAACTCAGACTGCTTCACCCTAACTCCCTAAAGTATAAGAGAGAGAGGATCTTATCAAAGCCAATTATCAATAGAGTTCCAATTGGATTTGTGGAATGTTTTCTGATCTGGCCAACCTTGAAGGGCTGACATCAGTCTTGAAAGCCCAACTGAGTTCTCCCTTCCCTCCCATTTAACTTAGGGAGCTTCTTTCTTAGAATTTCATTTTCTGCCAGCTTTTGCTTATATAATCATTACTGTCTTGTCTAAATTGTCCAAGACCATTTCTGTGGCTCTCTACAATTAGTTTGGTATGAGAAGAGGTGAATCTCTGGTCAGTGATAATCTTAGTTAATCTCAAAAGCATATTAAACTTTCAGACCTGATAGAGAAATTGAAAAAAATATCTTAGAGAATGGCATTAGCGAACCATTTCCATACTGTTGCCAATGAAACTACCCCAACATGTCCAGATAGTTGCCAAGAATTGAGTTCAACTTGAGGGCAACTTTATTTTAAAAGAGCAAAATGGGAAATTTAGTTAATGATATACTTCTTGAACATTTGCTTTAGATTTACCAGGATTTATCAATTTTTTAAAGGAATAGATTATTATGAACATGATAGTACAATTGTTTGATTTATTGTTTTAATATTTTTAGTATGTCACACAGTCAGGGAAGCTTTTTAGGTAAGCAAAATGCTTATTTGGATTTGTATGATAAAGGAATCTGTACTGAATTTATTTATAACAATGAAGTCTCTGGCATTTTTGGCTGGGAATGTTTGGTGTATTTGCAAGTACTTCAACTATTCATACTTCAAACTGTGAGAACTGAGAGAATATTGCAGGATTGATACTGTGATGGCAGAGCAAGATATCTTAAAACAGAAGAAGATTTATGGGAAAGGTTAATGCTTAGAAAGAAGGCCCCAATGAAATGGAGATAATGAGCAGGTTTACCAATTGGTTCATACTGAACAAAGACAAGAATGTGTGAGGTCCCTTGTTTGTTTAATGTATTTATAGTTAAAATTATAAGGAATATTTGTGCTAATTTGGAGATATGATGGTTGGGATGCAAATGTGTACGTACTTTTGTATGAAGAAAATATCTTGTTGTTGATGAAGAGAATTTAAATTATTTTCAGATTGTTTAATCCCACAGTCTGAAAATATAGTATAGGTTAAGTAACTGAGTTTGACAAGGACAATTAAATGCATGATTAAAAAGTTATACAAACATCGTAAAAAGTATAGCATGAATAAATATGCTACAAACTACAGCAATTTGGGGGTCTTTATAGAGTTTTGACTAAAATGGGAAAGTGAAGGGAGAGATTTTAAGGAATGCAAATACTGGTAGTTTGTAATCTGTTATGAGAAATGAATGTTTGCTGAAAGAAGAGGAAATGTCTGTGTATAAGAACAAGCTTTTGTCCACCTTGTTACTTGGAAGAGAGAATTGGATATGTCAGAGAAATATAAAAGAAAATTGAATCCAGAGGGGAATGAGTTACTTAAGAAATATGTGTAAAAAAACAAGAACAGATAGAGATGGATGTAGATTGAATACCAGCATGAATGATCAGTACAAAAGAAATCGATTTTGTGTGTGCTCTATAGACAGAATGAACGAGGGCTGAATTGCAAGAGAAATATATAAGGGAAGAGAGATTCTATAACTGAAAAAGTTATGGTTGATGCTATTCTGAAAACAAGAGATGTGAGAAGGTTAAAGAATAAAAGGCAACATATAAAGATGATGATATGATAGATGATGTGGTGGAAGCGAGGATGATTTGGAAGGATAGAAAGGTATGGAGAGACATAACAAACCATGTTAATGTAAACTGGATTCAGCTCTATGTTCTGCATTTTTCTAATATCTTATCTTTTAATTCTTTATTTTTTATTTCTTTGAATAATGATTGTTATCTCAAAAAAGAAGAATATAAATGGATATGTATGTACAAGAAACCAGAACTTTTGGCAATAATGTCTTGCAATTCCATTTATTCAAATAAAATAGTTTGCAGTTAGTGGGGTCCGTGCCAGTTAAAATTTGACATGAAAACCAGCTGTAAAAGATCTGTAAAACAGGAAGTTTCGTAAGTTTGTATTGAGGAGAAGGGTAAAAGCAGCAGAAAAGTGAAGCTAAAGAATTATCTCAAAAGGATCTCTGGAAAAAAAATCACAGAACTTTAATCTATAAGAGGATCTGGTAGATGAGAGTCAGGGGAGGAGGGAAGAAAGTGGAGTATGGGTGGGATAGCAAGAACACAATGGATGGGAGCAACAGAATATTGAAATCAACAAACCAGGGGGAAGGAGGATTAAAGGAAAACCTTCTTGTGGAGTCCTGGGTGCTCTTGGTTGTTTGTTTGCTGATGTTTCATTACTTAATTAGGTAACAACATCAGTGTACTATGCACAGTGTATCGACATTACTGATGATGTCACCTAGGTGAAGAATGAAACATCTGCTAGCAAACAACCAAGTTCAGAGAATACCAAGGACTCAGCTATATACATTGCCTTCCATTGAAAAATTCCCCTGCTAGTCCTCAAGAAGCACTTTTGACAGGGGAACAATGACCAAGACAAGAAGCATTTTCAGAATAAGGAACCGTAGGCCAAGCAGCCAAAGAATAAAGTATGATGCCAAATGTGTAGCTTCTACAGATCTTAGACCATAATAATATCATTATTTTAAATGATCAAGACAGGACAAGAAACAATAGGAAAAAAGTAGCTCTGCCGTCATTGCAGAATTTTCACCTGAAATAAGTGTAATTCAAATATAGGAGTCCAAATTCATTGATTTAATTATTGTCTTGTGGTTATCCATTTGACTTTTAGTGAACAAAAGCAGGATTTTAAAATTTTAAAGCAAACAAAAAAGCTTTCTAATATAGTTTTTAAAGTAAATAAAACCAAGCACTATAGATTAAATTAGTTATTTTCAAATTGGTAACTTTATGATATTGTATGTGGAATTCGACTCCCAGAATTCTCCAGCCAGCATAACCCGTATAGTATATGGAGTCTATCACATTAGGCCAGTTCTAGCCAAATGAGGGTTCTGATGAATTAAAACAGCTTTTCCAACCTGGTGCCCTCCAGCTTTATTGGACTGCAGCTCATATTACTCCTAACCAGCATACTTAGTGATCAGTCTGGGAATGATAGAAGACACAGACAAATTCATCTGTGAATTTGTTCAGGCTGGCTTAAGGAGCCTACAACGACCAGATGTGGAATAAAATTAAAACTAAGAATAAAATTAAATTAAAACTAAGAATAAAATGCCAGTCCTTGGTTTCAGCTTCATAAACTTGGAGGTAGGTAGGACATAACCAGAAAAAGGAAACAGGAGAGAATGCAGAGGAGTTTTTATTAGGTGCTTAAATGCAATAACAGGATGGGCCAACTGGGGACCTGGACTTAGAGCATTCCATCGATTAAGTTCAGCAAACGCAAAAGGTTACAGTAAAGTTTAGGCTTTTAAACAAGAAAAGTGCTGGGGTAGCAGTCAATGGCTACATTTATATTTCATTTCTTTGCATGGTAACTGAAACATAAGGCCCTTTGTATGGTTCTGTTCTGCAGCAAATGCACATTTGTTTGTAACACAAAACACTGAATATTAGAATGAGTTTTCTGTCTCCTAAATAGACAGAAACTATTGCTTTGATGCTGATGGTGAGATTTTCAGAAAATCTCAGCATGTTGGTAAACAGGTTTTGAGTTATTCTGAGAACCTGTCTACCTTCCATTTTTTGTGTGAGTAATATATGCGACCTTGGAAACATTTCTAAAATAATTCTTGAAGTACTTTTAACTGTCATGGAAAGTGCCAAGACATGTTTTGCAGAAGATGAAAACAATTGCTCATGAAACATTAAATTTGCTTTTTTGTCTCTATATTTTCTTGGTTCTTTATTTATTTCTTACTTTGAATTCCTCCTGCTGCTTGTTTTAGGAGAAGGTTATATTCCCTTTTTATAGCTAGCCAAGAGGCTACAATAAAATCCAGATTGAATGGGGGTGAATTACCAGACTTTTTTTTAAGTGGTTAGAGTTTGGGTCAGGGATGAGTAAAAAATTGTTCTCTTAAGATCCCATTTTATCCTTTTATTGTCCCTTACTCCAAAAATGGAAAAATCATTCCAGTTTTGGGGAAGGGGGCTTAAGGAATGCCAAGAGCCTTGATCTCTGCAAAAGTTCCCAGATTAAAAGAAAATGAATCATTTGCCCTATTAGTTTGGGAATGTGTGTATATTTGTACAAATGGGATGCTGAAAAGCAACATGTAAACAGGAGTTCATAATTTCCCAGGGTTTCTGGGAGATGTATGGCATGTAAATTTACAAATTATTATGATTGGTTGCATAGTCAATCAGATGTTTAGATTGAATTTGGCATTTTTATCAACCTATGGAGACCTTTCCAAGGTACTAGCTGGTACAGGCAGAGAAAAATTGTTCAAGATATTACTACTCTTCATGGATTGGGTAATCTGCAATCCAAATATTTTATGAATATTTAAGTTAATAACTATAGGGCACATAAAGTCTCCGTGATCTCAAACTCAACTTGAGTGATTACATGGGCATGTCTGTGTAGTTTTCTTGACTGCAGTACAGAAGTGGTTTACCATTACTTTCTTCGAATAATTTTTTGACTTATCAATAAAACCTGCACTTCTAGTGTTTTCTGATGATCATCCCTCCAACTACTAGCCAGACCTAACCCCGCTTAGCTTTTCTGAAATCAGCCAGGACCATTTGGGTGCTGCCAGGAATAATAAATGGGCTGAACAAACCAGAGGGAGTGTTAGCATTCTTTAATGGAATGACACCTTTTACTCTTTTTAAGTGTTTGTTTTTGTTGTCAAGCAAATCAAGTCACTTTGCTCTGAATCACACTGCTAGATACCTTACCTTAGGTAAGCAATAATGTTGGGCTGCAATTTAGTATTCTGTGTACTAAGTATCTCCTTGTTAATTCATACAAATGCATTCCAGTATTAGCATCAGCTGAACATACAGATCTAGACCAATCAAGATTTTAAACATCAGCTTAAAGCCTTCAGCCTTTATCTCTGTGTATGTCTGTAATGCTTTGGGAAATTTCCATGACTTCTATATGATATTCAATATTTATATAGCTTTCTGGATAAACAAATTATGTGTTACTGCAGAGTAATTTTGTTTCATAGAAAGCTTAGACAATCAAGTATAAAGTTTTATACACATCTCTTAATTTGGCATTGATGCCAGATTTCCAACTTTCCTACTGTGGTGTGAGATGAGCATATCACCATCCTAAGAAACAACACTCTGTGGCGCTTACTGGATTCTTCTGTTCCTCCAGAATTGTCCTCTTAACATTCATAAAACTCTTTCTTTGGACATTGAGATGACTCATATGAAACAAGCAGCAGATTCAGCACAAGCACAAGCCAGACACTGGAATCAGCAAGATGTACTACATTCTTAGAGGACGTGTCCACATGTCACAACCTTCTCATCCCCAGTCCACCATACAGGCAGCCTAAATTGTTTTGCTTCAGAATTCATCCTTAGTTCTTCCACTTTTAGAACTATAGTACAGTGTTTACTCTCTTCTTCCAACACAAATATTGGTGTCTAGTCATTGGATTCTACACTCCGTGACCATTGGGTTGGGCTACAGGGCAAACTGAACACCTGGTTGTTATGGAGGCATCAGCTCATTTAATGACTGAGCTACACATTGGAACATATTGTTACATAATCTCTCTATATACAGTGGTATACCAATTTTCCGAAAGACCAACAGTCCTGTTATTAAACATGTTTCCAATGTCCTTTGAAAAAAGCAGTAGACCCGTTATTAAAAAAAGAAGGGGGTAGTGGTTAGTTTAAATGGCAAAAGAAATATGCTGCTACTTCTCTACAAAATGAGTGCATTAAATATTTTTTGCTGCTTTTGCCCAGCTATACTTTCTATTGTTGTTATTACTTGGGGAAGAGACAGTGTCTTTTTTCCTATAATACTCCTTGGTATGGATCCAGGTGCTCCCTACTGATACTGCCATTCTTTGCAGCAGTTATTTAGGTGATTTGGAAGCTGGACAAGAGTTCTGTCCATTTTTGTCAATGGCATGAGGTAGAACAGGTAGGAAGCACAGCCAGATGAGCTAATTCTACCTTACTGTAAGGTTACATTAACATACTCTTGCAGGTCTGAAGGTGTATATCTCCCTCCTCCTCTTTACAACTGAGAAACTAGGGAAGGTCCCTTCTCAACTGCTTGCCCTGCCCACATTTCTTCTGAAGGCTAAGTTGCCTTTTATCTGATCATTTCCTTGGCTGCCTCTCTTCTCCCTGTCTTCCACAGTCATTCCCACATACCATTACAGTTTCCCTAAGTGATAGGAAGAGGAGGGGAGGTAAACTGAACAGTGTGGAGGAAAAACAGGGATAAAGCAAGAGGGAACTTTCTGAATGAACTTAGCTTCCTCCTGCACCCCTTCTTTGCTTTGTCAGCATATCTACATTGGCAAGCTCATTTGGGCAGCTTAAAAGGCAGATTAAATTTCTCTCCCAGGAATATTCCCACACTCGTCCAAACCTTCCCACTACATAAAATAATGTGGTTGATGGTGGTTTTCCTGCTGGATAGTGCCATTGGATAAAGGGGGAAACAAAGCCAGGGGAATCCATCAGATGCTGCCCTGAAATTGTCTTGCAATAAAGTTGTTAAAACAAGGCCATTTACAAGCCTCATTATGAGGCGCATTAAAGCTCAGTTGTTCATACAAGAAAAATTGTGCCAGCATAGTTTTATGCCAACCCAAGGACTGCAAGAATGCACATTAATGTGGCTATGTACTAAAAGACAGCAA
This sequence comes from Acrochordus granulatus, assembly GCA_032468055.1. NCBI lineage: Eukaryota > Metazoa > Chordata > Lepidosauria > Squamata > Acrochordidae > Acrochordus > Acrochordus granulatus. The sequence continues at coordinate 278,133 of JANHZU010010885.1, read as the reverse complement.
TCACCCAGTGTCCTTTAAGTGTGGTGGAGGGAGAGCTTAGTCAAGTAAAGGAATGAGCCTGGGAGAGAGATTTATTGATCAAGTAAAGGTAAAATAATTAAAGCCTGCTTCTTTTCTGATTCTACCCCTCCCTAAATTTCCTCCCTCCACCAAGTCAAGAATAAAAATGATTGGTGAAATCTACAAAACATTTCAAATCCCTATTCTGGCATTTTTTTTGTCTAGCTCATGATCTTTTCCTCTCATTTAAATAATAAATGCCTTTTCAAACAATGAGAGTTCCTATTTAATCCATTCATCGGAATTTCTTCTGTATGGAAATGACATACTCTTAGCACATAAAGAAAAATATTTATAGTGAAACACTTAAGAAAAAAAATGCCCTTAGCAAGAAAACCAGTTAAGTATATTTTATTCATTTCTTACTTGTTCTTAAAAATAGACACAATTACCCATAATGGTTTAATAATTTCATTCCAACAATAATGTATGAAATTGATTTGGCCACAGTTCTGTAATTTTTCCAAAGTTATGTAAGATACTATGCAGCTGAATAGAGGTCTGAGACTCAGCCTTTCCTCTCTAAGCCCAACATAAAAGAAATTTTGTAACTATAAACCACTATTTTAAAAAATGTTGTAACACATGTCCTTTCTTTCAAACTAGCCCTGGAAGATTATTTGGAAATTAATTATTTTTAAAAACTGAGTACCCACAGATTATCTGAGAGGTGGAAGTAGATTGTTGTATAGGAATTGGGATGATTTTTTGTATTAATTATTATGTTTAATACTTTGTCTTATAAAACATGCTGAGTGCATGACAGGCATGAAGAGACAATACCACTGAAAAATCACTGGCTTAACTGTTAGAAGGAAGGCAAATCCAAACTTGTTAATAATTGCAGTAAGAAAACCTGAAGTAACAGTATGGCACTGTGGTTGTATCCCTTTGATATTCACTATCAGGATTATAAAATAGTAGTAATATAGATATAAATATCTGAGATTGAAGATTAAAGCTTCCCCAATTAATCCACTAATGCTATTTACTTATGAAAATGTATATAGCTGCCCAATTAACTCTTGGTGACTCAAACATATAATCCTAGTACAAAACTCAATTACCCACCCCTCTTTGCAACAACAATCAGACCAACCATTTGACAGGCTCCATATCACTCTGGGTTCCCCAGGCCCATTGACAAAACCATGTCTTTAGGCGTTGCAAAAGTGTGTCAGAGGGTCCAATCTTACCTCTGCAGGGATGATGTTCCACAGGAAGAATGCCACAACAGAAAAGGCCCTTCTTGGTCCTACTTGATGGACCTTTCTGGAGAGGGGACCTGTAGTATTCCCTGCATTCCTGCTCTAGAAAAAGGTGGTCCTTCAAATAACCTGGACCCAAGCCATGTAGGGCTTTGAAGGTGTCAACCAGCACCTTGAATTGGACCCAGAAGCATACTGGCAGCCAATGCAGCTCCTTCAAGAGAGATGATAGGTAGGTAAGTCTAGGCTTGCACAAAACTATGCAGGCCACTGCATTTGAACCAACTGAAGCTTCTGAATACTTTTCAAGGGCAGGTCCCATGTAGAGCACATTGAAGTAATCAAGACTGGAGATAACTAGAATATGGGTAACTGTGAGCAGGGACTGTTGGTCCACAAAAGGACGCAAATGACATACAACACATAGTTGCACAAAGGCCCTCCTGTCACAACTGTCACCTGCTCCTCGAGCAATTAATATTGCAATTCTCCCTGAACCAAAGAACCCCAAACCTAGAGCCATTCCATCTTGTCAGGGTTCAGTTTCAGCCTGTTGCTCTCCATCCAATCCTTAATAGCCTCCAGCACTGTGAGAGAGAGGGCATGGCATTGCATGGGCTGGTTCCAGGGTCACAGCCGGGACCAACCTGGGTGCGTAATGTGTTGAGTGGAGTCCCTCATTTTGCTCCACAAGTGTCCAGTTGTGAGACCCTATTTTTGAAGCTTGGCTCATGGGATCAGTTGGGATTGTTGCTACTCTACCAGCCTCCCTGCTGCATAGCATCCTCCCTGCCTGAGCTGGTTGAGGCCATCTCAGGGTTGGCAGGGGACTTCCCCAGGCTGAAGGTTCTGGGGGATTTCAATTTGCCATCCCTGGGTTTGTCCTTGCTCAGGAGTTCCTGGTTTCCATGGAGCCTATGTGCCTATCCCAGATTATCTTGGGCCCTACTCAAGATACTGTTCGTACTCTGGATATGATTTTCTTGTCAGAGCAATTGTGACCTGGTGTGGGAACTTTCAATAACCCCTTTGTCATGGTCAGATCACTCTCTGGTGTCTTTGAGATACTCTTATGCCATACCCCTCTGCAGGGAGGTTGGGTCTATTTGTGCGGTCTGACCTCGGCAACTGATGGACCCTGAAGAGTTTCAGAAGGAGCTGGGGCATCCTGGATACATTCTTGGAGTATTGCTGACAGTCATGTCAAAGCCTTGGTTACATCGTGGAGTCAAAGAGTGCTGAGGCTTTGGATAAGATTGCACCCATAGGGCCCTTCTCTACCCATTGCACCTGATACTTCCCATTTATGGAGGAGCTATGAGTGCTGAAGAAGGTAAAGAGATGTCTAGAACGCAGAAGATGAGAGATGAATCTGAAGTTGAAACATGAGCTACAGCCACTGTCAAGGCCTACCTTGTGGTGATAAGTGTGGCGAAATGGAATTATTTCTCTGCCCTTATTGCATCTGCAGTGTCATCCTTTGGCCCTGTTTAGAATTACCTGAATCCCTTCTTGGAAGGGGAGATTTGGGAGGTCTTCTGCAGGGCCGTGCAGGGGAATTTGCAGAACCTCTGGCAGATAAAGTCACTCAAATTCAATCCCAGTTGGAAGCCATGAGTGAGGCAATTCCACCTGAGATGCCGAGGGAGGGGTCTTGCCCTGTTACCTGGGAACAATTTGATTCTGTTGCCCTTGATGAAGTGGACAGAGTCCTTGATGCTGTCAGTACAATCACTTTCCAATTAGATCTGTATCTCTCCTGGCTCGTAAAAGCTGTCAGGATGATGACTAACAGGTGGGGCCACACAATGATAAATTCCTCACTGCATGAGGAATTCAATATTTCTGTGATCTTTTAAGGAGACCCTGGTCTATCCCCTGCTAAAAAAAATAATCATTGGACTCCATTTGTCTGGACAATTATTGTCCAGTCTCCCACCTTGCCTTTTTAGGGTTGAAAAGATGGTCACATGGCAGCTGCAGAGGACCCTGGAAGAAATGGATTATCTGGATCCATTTCAGTCTGAGTTCAGGCCCAGTTATGGGATGGAGACAGCATTGGTTGCATTCATTGATGATCTCTGGTGAGAGCAGGATGGGGGTAATATATGCTGGCTCTCTTTGATCTCTCGGCAGCTTTTGATATGATTGACCATGGTATCCTTTGGGTCAGTTGTGGGGACTGGGGTGGGGATGGTTTGGCTTATTTCTCCAAGGGCTGTCCCAATTGGTGTTGATAGGGAGAGGGAGGTCCAGTTCTCAGCTGCTACTTTGTGGTGTGCCACAGGGCTCGATACTTTTTCCCCTCCTTTTTAACATCTACATGAAACAGTGAGATCATCCATGGGATGAGGTATCATCAGTATGCTGATGATATTCAGATTTAAATCTCCATCCCTGGTGACCCAAGTGATGCTGTGTCAGCCCTGATGTGGTGTTTGGAGGCTGTATGGGTCTGGATGAGGGACAACAGGCTTTGATTGAACTCAGCAAGACTGAGTGGCTTTGGGTATCTGGGAGTTCTGGATCTGGGATTTTAACATTTTTAATTCTAGATGTGGTGGCCCATCCTGTGTGTAATCTGGGGGTTCTCCTGGACTCGCAATTGCTGCTCAAAGAGAAAGTGGCAATTGCAGCTAGGAGGGCGACTTTGTGTTGTGCACCAGTTGCGCCCTTTTCTGGACCAGGAGTCCCTATGCTCAGTCATTCATGCCCTCATCATCTTTTTGCTGAATTATTGCAATGTGCTTTGCATGGGGCTACCCTTGAAGAACATCTGGAGGCTGCTGCAGAATGTGGTTGTGTGGACAATTTTAAGGTACAATGAGTGTGGTGAACTATTTGTACTTTGCCACCCAAATCACCATAAGGTAGGCTTTAATAGCAGTTCTTAACCATGTTTGGTCCAGTTTGTTCTTTGCCTTCTGCCATCAGTGCCATAGATGTCCCTTCATCTGTTTCATCCTTCTCAATTCCTCCATATACCATGTGGGACAAAGAGGTCTATGGGTTAGGAGAGATGGTATAGGCACAATCCTAACCAGAGCCCCAGTCATCTTTCTATTCCAAATGCTTGGCAGGACTACGTAGCAGATCTACAGTTATACTCCTCCATTCATTCTGAAACCTATCCGGGTCCATTAGTCGCTGGAGGCAGACAGACCTAATAGGTACAGCCTAGAGAATCTCATACCACCAGACTGTTATGTATGATCTATGATGGATTAATGGTATGAAATGCAAATCCAGTTTTCAAATCTCCCCTTTACTCCCCAGACCCACAGCAATGACTTGGCAGAATATTTATCCTTTAATTAAAAAAATGAACTTATAATAATTGAACAGAAGGCCATTCTAAACATTAATAGGGGCTTGAACTATTTTGGGGCTTAGTTTTGTTAGCTATTAGACTTGATGGAAAACTTATGGTGCAATCTTCTATCTCTACTACTGCAGTGAATTGAGCTATTTCTGGGTAAATGTAGAATAGTGCAGTTCAATGTGATTAATCTTCTTTATTAACATACAAAAACCATATTTTTGACTTAAACACTCATGATGAATCACTCTAGTTTTCTTTTGAACTGTATATAGAATAATTTAATCATTTAACTCTTCAGGTCCAATCCATTGTTCTGTGCAGAATAAAGTTTCGATGATCAGCCTCTGCCCAAATTGGGCTTGAACATATCAAGTGAGGGAGAGCTCACCACCTAGCTTAATAATTAGTGCCACTAGTTTCTTTTCCTAACATTCAACTAGAATGTACCTTCTTGTAACGTAACAGCATTATACTTCTTACAGGGATAAGAGGAATACATGGCAGCCAGTTTTCAGAGAACAGGCTTATTGAATAAGTAAGAAGTAAAAGGAGTTTGGTATGGGAATTCCTATGGAATATTTCCTCTAACAGAACAGAAAAAGAAGAAATAAAAGCATTTTGCTGTTAGTGCCTTAAGAAACAGAAATGGATAAGGCTCTGTTAGCCTAGTTTGCAATGTTTGTGGTATATTTGTGTTTTGGTTTAAAAAAATTCAAGCATATATTTGCAGCAACAGCAAGCTTGTAACAGTATACAAATAATAATAATAATAATACAAGATTTAGTATGGGAAGCGGCCACCTTTCAGATCATAAGAACATTTATTGCACCAAATAAAACATGTCTTTATAACAGGAAAGAACGCAGGAGGAACCCTTCAGAAGAGGAATGAAGGACCAACTTCAGTAGATAAGAAAGACAGTGAGAACCAAGAATATCATCTGAAGGCCTTAAACAAAGAAAAAGCTTTGGGGACTTCACAAAAGAAACAGCACCTGAGCTTTCAAAGGGGAAAAGGGAATTTATGAATAGGAGACAGGAGGCTGGATCTCTGAATTGCAAAATGAGGAAAAGAATAGTTGGAGATTCACTATTACCTTTTGAGGAATGGAAACCTCATAAGGAATGGTAAAAGTATGTTTGGCCAAAATATGATAAGCTTGATCAAGAAGTTTCAAAATGGAGTCTTGTGGAGCTTAGAGACAAAACCCTTTTGTTAAATACCTGAAGTCCTATGCATTGTGGCAGGAAATGGGAGTATTCCCATAATGGGGCCTATTAAATAATTAAAATATTGGCTGATAAAGTTCATGGACTTTCTGGCCAAATGCTAAAATTACAGAAGATAAACAGGATGAGCTTGAACTCTCAAACAGGGAGGCAAATACAACTTAATAAGTAAGGACACCAGCTGAGTCCTGGTGGAATGATTCTCATGATGGGAATGTGGTAATTGAAGTATATAATGTGTTCAGAAGGAATAGAGCAACAAAAAGAGAGAAGGAGTTAAACTATGTTAAAAGTATCCAGACCTGCTAAAAACTAATAAACTTGATAATACTGTGGAGGGTTAAAATAACTGGAAGAATGAATAAAAGTAATATTATTATTGGTGTACACTATCACCTGCCTAAGTAAAAGGAAGACATGGATTATACTTTCCAGAAGCAAACTGCAGATCTTTTCAAAAGGCATAAAATAGTAGCAATAGAGAAGTCTAATTAACCTCAACATCTGGTGCAAGACAAACTCTGCCAAGTATGGTCTTTACAGGAAATTCCTGGCTTATTCTGCTGACAGCTTTCTTTTCAGAGACACAAAAGAAGGCACAAATCCCTTAGCTATCCTTTAGTTGCCACTAATCAATATGCAATAGGGGTGTAGTGGTCTAGCAGTTAAGATGATGGGCTAGTTGTCCAGAAGGTCAGCAGCCCAAGTTTGGGACTCGAGCACCATGTAATAGAGTGAACTCCCATTATTTGCCCCAGCTTCTGCCAACCTAGCAGTTCAAAAAATGCAAGTAGATAAACAGTACTAACTAACTTGGTGGGGAAAGTAACAGCGTTCCATGAGCGTTGGCATATAGTCATGCTGGCCACCATGGAAGTGTCTTTGGACAACACTGAATCCCTTGGCTGTGAATCAGTGATGAGCACCACCTCCCAGAGTCAGACATGACTAGACAGGGGAAACTTTTACCTTTTTACCTTTTAATCAATATTGAAGTCTTAGTCCATGAAATGGAAATAGCAGGAAAATAAAGAAAGGGGACCATTCCACCATGTGGAATTCTCAGTGTTAAGAGAAACCAAGCTGAGTGTAATTTAATCTGTAATTTGGACTTCAGGGAAGCAGATTTCAGTAATTCAAACTAACTGTATATACGGTTCCATAGAAGGAGAAGTGGGATTGGAAAACGGAACTCAAAAAATGGAAGAAATTTCTTTGGAAAAAGGATACTAAATTCACAATTGCAAACAATTCTGAGAAGACAAGGCAAAATAGAACATGCCAACGTGGTTCCACAAAAATTCAGCTCAGTTTTTTAAAAGGTAAAGTATTCAGTAGGAGGTAGAAATGGAGACTAATTATTGAGAGCGCACTGAAGTAATCTGGGATTATAGAGATGATGTCAGAATGAAATAGGGTTGGCAAAAGATGCTAAGAACCACAAAAAGGTCTTCTAATACGTTCCAGTTAAAAGGCTGAGAAACAATTAGTATACCAGCTTCTCAGTTAAGAAGACAAAATAGTGACACATAATAAGGAAATTATGGAATTTTATTTCTATTTTGATGCAGTCTTTGGAAAAGGTGGCATGAGTTCTACCAAACAATTGTGAATGAAGGAATAGAATTAAAACTTGAGAGTTTAGGATTTTTTTCTGAATAATTTTAAATCTCCAGAACAATTTGAAGAAACTTGATGATATGGTGAGTCCTTCATATGTTACATTTGAGCAACATATAAAGTGAGCAAGAATGAAGGGTAGCATATGTCTCTGTCTTCATCTGTGGGGAAAACTCTGGATAACCAGAGAACTACAGAATAATCATTCTGACACCAAGACTTAGGAAGATTTTAGAGTAGATCATAAAGAGATTGAGTTGTAGGCAACTTGAAAACAATGCAATAATGGCCAGAAAGTAACATCTATAGACTTATTCTTGATAACCATCTCACACTAGACTTGAATTTATCCTTATGTTCTGATTGCCACAGCACAAAAATATCTTACTGATCATTCTGAGGGATACATTTTCATGATTTCACTCTATCTTACCTTTACCCTTGGTGTTGAGGCAGCCTTGAGTCAGCTTTGGTTATTTTATTGTTAAAGCAGTTTTCTCCCTTTTTGCCTGAAACAAATCAATGGGCACAGGAATATCAATGCTTCCAGGAAAAACAAAACAAAAAACCCTAAAAGACTGGAGTACATATAGTAGACTGGGACCAAGTTCACATGAACATCAATGGAAGTCCCTATATTTTCTCTCTCTCTCTCTCACACACACACACACATAGATAAAAATGAAGAATCGCATGCATTCTGTGTTTAAAATGCCCATTTTTGCGTTTCTTGGAAAATCTCTCCCTCAGCCATCCCAAATGTTTTCAGGACAAGGGAATTCCAAATGGACCAGAAGCAGTGAATTGGCTGTTCATTTCAGGGACCCATTTCTAAACTCCACATTATTTAAAATATTTTCTTTACAAATATCTTAGTATTTTTGTTTTTGTATAAAACAAAAAGCAAGATGTTAATGAATAGCTGATTACAAATTGAATACAAGTATGCTGTGGAAGGACAGGAAATGCAGGTTTCAATTGTATGAACAGAAGGAACTTTTCTCAATCCCAGGAAGCATTTCTCCTCTTTGTTCCACATTAGCCAGACCTTCTCTTAAGCACCGTGTCCAATTTTAAACAAGTAGGATCACAGAAGTGCAGCAAGGATGATTGGGAACTAGCAATCCTCTGAATCCTATAAAGAGAAAGGGAAGACTTAGTAGGGATCTGATAGAGCTCTTCATCAACAGAAAGGAAATCAGACAAACATGGCTGAAAGACAAATATAATGTATTTTTCATAATGGATACCCCACCCCCAATTTTTTAAATTTAATTCCTGATAATTGAAGTTTGCTTTGGAAGATAAAAGATTAGAATTGAGAAGGCCCTGTAAATTGCATCTGAAAGACAATTGCTACTTGGAATGATTCTTGCCTCTGATATTCTTTCATGACCCAGCAAAATATTTCTGACAGTTGGGATTGGTTTACACATGCATGCACATTTATGTTTGCTTGATTTATTCTTGTTTGATTTCTTAACAGTTTATGGCTCTCAGCTGAATATATTAGCTGTCTTCATGAAAAGGAACTGTTTGGATCTGACTGACAAGTGGGAGAGGAACACTCTAATTGTAGTGATAGGACCAAAATAGATCATTCCCATCTGCAAGCCATCAGCCAATGAAATAGTCAATGAGGCATGAATGCACATGGACCCATGAAATAGCTTCTGGTATTTTGAGTTGATAGGAACAAGGCAGCATAAAACATGAACAAAAACTATTGACTTGGAAAATGTCTCTCCATGAAAAGTGCTGCAGGACTTTTAATTTAAGAATAAGTTTATCGATAATTGTATTCTAACTACAGTATTAATACATTCTTCATATTAGGGCAGACCAAACTCTATGAGGTCTCCTCAGTGGATGTTCCTTTTACTTAGAAAAGAGTTCACAGAGTCAGTGCTATATTTGATAATGCTGCTCTGGGACATGGTAAATGGAAAGCTAATAGATTGTAACCCAGAGTTGGGGATTAAGGCAAGTATGTTTCCTCTTCTTTACTGAAGTGAGTTCTACTAATACCCAGATGGACACAATCTGTGATTGTTCATGCCCAAACAGAAATCAAGATGTTCCTTGTTCAAATATCATCCTGTCTGAAACAAACAAGATTTCAAGTTTTATCTTTTGTCCTTAAGTAAATGGATTAGTATAACATCCCTGATATATTTTAATTATAACATCTGCAGACAATGTTATTTTTATGTATTTAAAAAAATAAAGAAGAGATAGAGGAGCAGCTGGAATTGCTCAGAGTAAGGTGACTAATGTTAATTATGTTTTTCTGAGGTCTCCAAATTGGACTGAGGTCTTTTCATCCTCATCCATCACATAAACTGGATGAGATGGACAACATAACAGTGAATATATTAAAAGTCATAGGTTTTGCCAGAGGTTAGGTCTTGACTCCCTAGAGGGATAGCAGAAGATGTATTTGGATTAGGAATTTTTACTTTTGATTTAACTATTTCTATGAAGGGTCAGAATTAGTAAACCTGTGATTTTGTTTGCTAGCACAAGAAAGATGGTCTGTTAGATATCTTCCAACATGATATGTGTTTCTCCTTACCCTGTGCCAACAATGCCCTTCTACAACCTATGCAGGCCATACAACCCAATTTCTCTGTAAGGGAAATTACAAGCCTGAATTGGGCTTTTTAAATGTTTTTAAATAAACATTTGTTTATTTATTCACTCACTACATTGTAGTACTATAAATCCATTCCATGAATATAAATTTAATAAATAAATAAAGATTATCATTCTTCTAACACAAAGGTAAACAGTTTGTAGAGTCATATGCCACCCCCCAACATTTTTTATTTTTTATATAATGATACAAAGGGAAATTTTACTTACAGTAAATATGAAGCAAATAAAAAAAATGTTTGTCCTAGTTTTACCATACTATACTAATATGCTATTGCTATTTTTATTGCTATGAATATGTAATAAGTGCAAATGTGGTCTTGGGGCTGAAAAATGTTGTCTTGTTGGTGCTAGTAGGAAGAAATTATCCACATGACTAGGAACTAGGAAGGAGCTCAGAACAAACTGATTCAGTTGAAGCCTACTGCTTTACTGTACCTGAGTTAATAAGTATCTCACTTCAACTGCTGCATATTGTTGTGTACAGCATAAAATATTGTTGCAGACATAAGCAGTGACTTCTACAATTAATTTCAGTAACATCTAAACAATGGCACATGTACCATGACATTATCACACAAATAATAAAATTATGTAATGATCTTACAATGTATGATGTAAGTACATAAATCATGTCACTTGTGTGATGATGTTATGGTCTAGATGTTATCCCCTTTCTGCTGCTCCATGCTAATGTGTGTGGCTTTACGAATAAAAACAAATGATTAATGATTGATATGCATGATGTACTCTGCATATAAGTTAAATAAGCAGCGTAACAATATACAGTCTTGTCGGACACCTTTCCCAATTTTGAACCAATCAGTTGTTCCATGTCTGGTTCTAAACTCTTGTTTCTTGACCCGCATGCAGGTTTCTCAGGAGACAGATAAAGTGGTCCATCTCTTTAAGAATTTGCCACAGTTTTCTGTTGTGATCCACAACAATAATTAATTTTATTAATATAGGCTATCGATGATTGTTAATATTCAAAGTGAATAGCAATCCCAAGGAGAGCCATGTTAGTTTACAGTAGCAACAAATTAGAATCTGGTAGCATCTTTTTAATTATTCTTAAAGAAATTCCAATTAGAATCTTGTAAAAGAGAAAAGAGTATTCTTTTCTGATTGAAAGATTAAAGCAGAAAAAGATTCCACTTTGATGGGATAAATCAGAAGGTGAGATTTTTATTTTTAAACAGCAGAGATTTTGAGTGAATTCTGTCCAGAAGGCAAGGGAATTTCTAGAATAAATTTAAAGAGGAATTGAAAGAGTTCCAAAAGGAGGTATAGGAATACTATAGCAATAGGAAATTGAAAGAGATGATATTGAATTAGGCATTGCAGGTATTGACTTTTCTAAATTTTTGGCTTGATTATTGATCAAGTTTACAAAATCTTTACGTGGAATATAAATGAAGAATTTATTTCAGCAGGAACTAAAAAAATAAATTGAGTTTTTTTGTATATAAATCTCCAACATGAAGAATGTAGTTATTAAGTTTCTAAAGTAGACATATTACCAAATATCTAACTTATTATGAGATATTCGAATTTTGAAAAGAGGAATACAAAATAAAATCATGAGAGAACTGGTCACAGAGGGACGTAGTTGCCATTTGGTTTCATATTTACAGTTATTAGAAAGATTTAAAGTAGGCAAATAGTTTATGGTGTTGAATACTGTAAAACTGAATTTGAAATGAAATCACTGTATGTATAAATGATGAACTTGTTATTGCTAAACTGTATAAACTTCTATTAAAATATAAAAGAAAGAATATACAATAAAGTGGGCATCCAGTCCAGATGCCTGTTTTTTAAACTTTGTTGCGATGCAATTACCCTGGACGAGTGAGAGTCTTCACAGACA
>JANHZU010010885.1:204273-227742 GCA_032468055.1 Acrochordus granulatus | reverse complement strand
TAAACATTGTTCACAAAATTCTATTGGGGTAGGAACCCAACATTTAAGAATTACATCTGGCAATCTTTGTCATTTGTTCCCATCTTGTCCAGACTTAGAATCTGAAAGCAGCATGATTGAGAGCCAAACAACAGGAAATTAATGGTGAGCTCCCAATTACTTTCTCCTTCCTGAAGGTTTTTTTTTTGAGGAAGACAGTGATGAGATACCTATACACTGATTCAAAGGAAGAGGATTTGACTATTGCTAAAAAAATCTGCTCAGTGTAATATTATAATACAATCTGAATCAGACATTGAAGAGAACTGCCCAGTCCATTTCTTTGTGTTTGTAACTATTGGGCCAAGAAGCAATAGAAAATATTCCCTTCTTTTTTAGATGAAGATTTAGGGTTTCTCACGTCCCCATCATCACAGAACAAACATGCCTGCATAACCACTTTTCGTCACATCCTCATGATGTTGCCCACCTTATTACTGAGAGAGTTAAGGTTGTCCTTAGCTGCTTCACTTTCACAATATTGTTTCCCCTTTTCTCCCAAACTGGGGATGTAATCTGGCATGCTTCACTGACACTGTGGTTGTTCACACAGTCAGGGATTGGCAACAGACCAGTAGTTATTGTACCGGTAGATATATACTTCAGGCTGCTGAGGGCCTAGCTCTCTCTTCTGGTCATTAGAATCTCCCCTTCAGGGTCATTTTGGCTTGTGCTGCTTTGAGATTATGTGCTTTTCTTTCCCAAAGACATCTGCCAGCATGATGCCTGATTGGCACTTTCCACAGCACCTGTCATGTAGTTTATCTTAAACTCAGCCTACATAGAAGTTTGATTTAAACTGGGAAAGAAGGCCAGGTGCTGCCAGCTATGTGCTCTATTGCCATTTTATTTATTCATTTATTTAAATAACTATATGGCCACCCTACTTCACTACTGTGACTCTGGATGATGAACAAAAAATTAAAATCAGAAAACAACAGAACTCAAGTTGGAAAAGAATTATTACTACAACCCATCAGTACAGCATGTGCCAGAGGTTCAGAAAGATAACCCCATTTTACAATCAGTTTTTAAAAGAAAAAAACAAAAACAAAATAACCACTTCAGAAAAATTAACAGGGGTTACCTAACACCCAGGCTAAATGTTAGAGGGAACAACCAGGTCTTTAGTATCTTATGAAAAAACAACAGGTTCAGGGTTTCTAGATCTCCAGTGGACATTGTTCCACATGGCAGGTGCCATGACTCTTAGGTTCCATAAGGCAACATTGCTTAATGGAAAGAACCCAGAGCATGCCAGCCATTGGGAGGGGCAACCAGAAACAAAAGGAGAGAGGTATTCCTGCAAATTACCTAGCCGTGTGCAATGGCATACCAAGAACAGGGTGGGAAGTAGCAGTCTCAGAAATGATGAGGAGCCTGTCTGGAGAGTTGGTAGTGGATGCAAAGTCAATTTGCTCTGAGTGATGCACCAATCATTTGTAGATGGTTGGCAGTGATGCAGCACAGTGACAGAGCTAGAGCTGTTGACTGTTCTGGGGCCTTGAACGATTTGACAAGAGGAGGCTGCTACTCTGAATGTTATATATTAGGAATATTCTGCTCCATTCTATCAGATCCCACATCCTCTAGGCATTGGAAAAGAATCTTAATGGGATCACTTGGTCAACCCAGTATTTTCATCCAGCAGCTTCATGTAAATCTTAAAGGAGAGCAATGAAAAAGTAAAGCTCTGAAGCAGGTTGGTTTTTACCATTATAGTAAAATATTTCATGTGGCTATACAGTCCATTTTTATTGTCTTCATTTCTTGGGGGACAACATTTTGTCCACTCCATTCTGGTCTTGTGGCATTGGGGTCGTGGTATTGAGTGCCATTATCATGCATAAGCTGACTACAATTCCACATTCCATGGCTCTCCATGGGCTACTTCTGGTACTACAAAGTCATCACCAGTTTCTTGATCATTTGCTGGCAGTGTTGCCATTTCTTTACATCACTAACTGTGGATGGACACAGCAATAACGTTCTCTCTAGCTTTACTCCAGACTCATGCCCCATATGTGTAGCCAAGCTATTTTTTTGACTACAGTGCCTTTCAGAAAAGAGCTAGATCCAAGGTCAGAAATAGCCTGACTGATAATCATAGGCAGAGGTACTTCTGTACCTGTCCCTTCTGTTTAATGGGCATCTTAACAGGTGACTAAACGCATGATTCCAAACACATGCCTACATTTACCCAATCTCACGACAGCCCTTGTTAGGGTGATTGGTACCTGTTTTTTTGCCAACAAGCAATGCCTGGTAGAAGGAGAATTAAGTTGGAAACATCTACCAGCAGTTTTCCTTGATTTGTCACATACGAAATCAATAAGGATAACATCACTTTCTAGCCTTTTTTCTCGTGGCAGAAAAAGTGATAATTAGGGCAGCACAATTTATGCTGGCACAACGTTGTGCCAGTTCAAGGACTGAAGGTTTCCATTTTAATGCTGGTTTTGACATGTCTCTGGCTGCAATATCCATTGTAAACCAGATTAAAGCTTTGGAAGGTATTTGATTCAGTCTGACTCATTGGATCACACCACTTGCCTTCATTTATGATTCTCAACATCCTTGCTCAAATATCTATCACCACATTACAACTTCCACTTCACAAAACTGGAGCTGAATGTTCATGTTGAAATCATAATTTGAGTGACTCATAGCAGCAAAATTCTTCATTTTATTTAACCAACACTAGACACTAACCAGGTTATGGAGTTGCAGCCAAGAATACAATTGCTCATTACAGTTCTAGAAAACTGGTGGTCATAAACTATTCGTACTAAGGGATTTGGACTTTGGACTCTCTCTTTGCCTGATACGTTCATTTTACATGCCTTAATTGCTCTGTGCTTCCATTTTTTGGCTCATTCCTCTGCTCTTTCAGAATCCTTCTTGGCATAAGTATTTGGGGGAGGGGAACACAACAGGTTAATAGTTTAGATTACCTGTGAGTCTGATTAAATGACATGGAAGGAATCCAAAGGAGCTTCCACATTTGTTTCTATAGATATTAACAGGCATAACTGTGATGTACTAGCTCTGTGCTAGCAAACAAGCTGATTATTAGAATAGAAGACTGGTCTTCAAGACCTTGCAGAAACTGTTCATATTTAAACTTGGCTTCAGATTGTAGACAGATCCAATCAACTGCAAATACTTAATAAGTTGTAGAAAATTTAGCCAATACAGATGAAAGAAAGGATCTGGTCCTGGTCATGTTTGCAAAGTCAGGGGAAAGTCTCCTGGAAACATCGTCTCATCTAATTTCAACCATAACAGTTCCAAAAGTAATTTACAGCATTTTTAGAGCTTACGTAGGGTAAGGGTACTCTTTACTATAAGCATGGACTGAAACATCTTAAATATAGCATGATAGGGAAGGGTTAGCCTTAAGAAAGTATTGCCTTTAGAAAATGAAACTTATTTGGATCCATCCAAACTCCTTGCACTGGGCCAGAAGTTTCATATCATCCCCAGTCTGGGATGGTGAGGTCAAATTGGCTATGATAGCATACTGAAGATACTGTACCATGAACCAACAGATGATCTCCCCTATCATATTTGTGTAGATGTTAGGGAATAATCTAACCCTAATCTAACCCTGGAATAATCATAGATGTGTCAGCAAATCTCCAATGCACTTTAACTGGAAATGTCCACATAAGGAGTGTAACTACTGCAGTATAGTCCCCCAAGTATCAACCCCTGCAAGTGGCCCAGTAGGATATTATGGTACATGGTGTAAAAAATCACTTGGATTTGAATCAAGGTAAATCCCCTCTCTAGCATGAAATGAATTCTAAGTTTCTGGTTCTGGATTTACTTGATCCCCCTGCTTTCTTCTCTAAAATTCATTAGAAACTTTGTCCCTCCTCTGCTGTGATGGTCTGCTTTTATCTTCTAGCTTACTTCAAGAAAACAACACTCACTGCTACAGGAGCTGAAGGTCCATATTAGCCAATCTACTGGGCACAAATAATCAATTTCATTGCTTTTTCATAACATTTCACTGTGCTACAAAAGCTCTTGATTAACTGGGTGGCAAGAAAGCCCATCAGATAAAAAGAAATATTAGATTAATCTCATTACTAAGAGGCATTCCAAAAGAATTAATGCTCAGGGGATCTATGAAGTCAATGGTATCATGCAATCAGACCGTAATGTGGCAGCCTAACAGTAGCCCTTCCCTCAATGTGCAGTGATATTAAAAACTAACCATTCCAGCCATAAGAATAATTCATATTTATTTCTAAATAAAAGAGGTTGGTGTACCTTTTTCCATGTCTGTGTGTTCTGTCTGAGGAACTGGTATTAATTTCTACTACTGTGTTGTTTGGAACATATTCAGAAGTAAATTATAAGATGAGTGAACTTGTGTCCAGGTAAGGGTAAATTGTAATATAAGTGAACTAGTGTCCATGTACTTAGGACTGCAGTACTTACAGCACAGTCCTGTAAGCACCGATGTAAACATTAAATTCCATGTGCGTAAAGATGCAGCTTTACTGTACTAAGGCATTTAGATCCTACCTTTGGCTCAAGGTAATTTCTTATACTGACAAGGCTGGCCAGAATTTTTGGAATAGTTACAATAAAAAATGGGCTGAGCAGCTCATTAAAAGACAAAATATGAGCATTAGTTGAATTAGCTATAATTATAGAATAATGCATCCCCATGTGTAGCCATGTCAGAGAATTAAACATGATGGCACGAACCCCAAACAAACAGGGAACTGGTGCAGATCAGTGTCATATGTCACATATGTTCTGTTGAGATGTCATGGAAAAAACAACACAACAGGTAATTTACAGAGCCAGGTGTTTTTAAATGTCCATTATAAAACTTGACTGAGAGAAAATGAATAAAAGAGGCTCCTGTGGAAGCCAAGATGTGAAAAACTAAAAATAGACAATAAGTAAGTACACCAGTAAATGTGTATTTAAAAAAAAACCTGCTTGCACAGGTGACTAGTTAGTGTGTAACAATAACTCTGATAAAAGGTGAAAGGGACCTCATATCTTGTGAATAATCTTTATAAGGTACATGTGTTTGGCAGTCTTCCATGCTCTAAATAATAGTCTTTACTGTGCATGCTTCGAAAATGATGCAAAAGTTCTCACTTGAACACAGTTTCACTCTGCTGTTCATTAAAGCAGCCTGCCTTTTTTTAGATTACCACATGAGTTCTGCTATTTGAAGAAAACTACTCCTGAAAGCCTAGGATAGGGTCAACCATATCCTCCAGTTTGAGGGTCAGGGGTGTACTAAGCCTTGACCCACTTTTTGTTTTTCTTTCCTTTTACAAGACCTAGCAAAAAAGCAAAGCAAATTACTCTGCTGCTATAAACTGGTCATATGCCACCAAATTTCAGTGGCACAGTTTTGCGGAGTCTTAGAGATTGCAAAAATGCAGCTGGAGATTGTGAGTGATCTGTAAGCAAACTGTTGCCCTCCTCTAATTTTTATTAACTTTTAGGAAGAAGTTAATATCTGGAAGAACAGTAATGGAGCAAGTCTTATGAAACAAATTCTAAAAACTTTTCCACAGCAAAAAGGACAGATTAACTGTTGTAATTGTTAAGTTACAACATCCTCTTGCTTTAAAGCGATGGTTTCAATTTAACCACTGGGCACTTCAAGGTTTACTATAACAGTTGGACTTGGCAATGAAAAGTCTTAAGATATTTTCAACTTCTAGGGAAACTGCTCTGCTCAGGACTAATAAGAATACTGTATAAGAATAGCCTTAACAGACTCTTGACTTTCCATTCCAGTGTTTAGATTCTCAGGAGCCAATCAGATGCCTCTAATATCTCAGGAGATATTTCTCTCACGCATGGTTTTAACACTCCAGCTGGCATTTGAAGATATGTGCCCTGCACTATTGGGAGGTAACACTGTATCTTTAAGACGAACAATCCTTGATACAACTGTTCACCATAAATTTATCAAATCACCCTCTGAAGGCATGTTTTGTGATAAGCCATTTCACAGGTGAATTATATCGTACATGAAATACCTTTGTTTGCCTATTCTGTAGCTCATCTCCTTCCAGTCATCTTTACTGGATTATCTTGATCCTAATGGTTAGGATGCATGGCTTTTATGCCTTGATTATGCTTTCCACATCCTGGTCCCTTTGCTCATAAGGAAAGAGTTCAAGAAGTCTTGCCCTTCTCTGCATTTTTTCTTTACACTTTTTCATGTTAGCCACTGAAATGAAGATGGATGGATGGATGGACGGATGGACGGACGGACGGATGGATGGAAGGATAATGCAATGCTGGCATTCTTATTTTCAGTCCCTTTCTAAATGATCTCTAGCATGAAATCTGAGATCATATGTTCACTGACCTATCCACTGTTAACCCAAATCTTTTGCCAGCTAATTTGCAACCTTAGCATTCTCCAACATTGTCAAATGAAAGGGACGCACATAGTCCACATGATTTTATCTACCAACCCTATCCTAATCTTCATTTTTTTTCTTTTCATGTCACTCGCAAGTAAGAAATGGGAAAGAATACTTACACCAAGGATAACAGATGGCTCAGTTAAACAAAGAGATATCATTTCTGATGGCACCCCAGCTACTGTAAAGGCAATTAGTTCCAGTTTTTATGTATGTTGAGAACTAATGATAAAACATGTGTTTTATCTGATAGATAATGCTGTGGACAATGTCAGCTGAGGTTTAGCCCATCCCCTTGTATAGTTATGAAACTGAAAGAAAATGAGCAGTAAGGAGTTCCTAGAGCAGCCACGTTTTTGTGGGGCTGCTCTAGTTCTTTTCTTCCCTGACATAAAGATTAACTCTCTGTTAATCTCTCATCTCTGCTCATACAAAGCTGCTGACCAAGCATGTTATTTTTCCTCAAACAGGACTAATGTTGGGTAAATGTAACTTGATTTAATCCATTACTAACTAGGTTAGTAATGTTCACTCCATACTCTAACTTTCCCCCTTGATCCAGTTAGAAGAGAGCCGTTACTGAATAGGGAAGAATCAAGTGCTTGAATATGGCACTAAACAGAAGCATGATCAGTACAATAATTAAGAATGTTTTAGTTCTTATGCTATGTCCATCAACACAATTATAAAAATTTCTGTATACAATAGCTTCTCACACTATCCACGAGGGCCCTGCACGTTCTTTTTCCACTGTTTTTCCTTGTCATTTTTTTTCATTTTTATTGTTGGCACAAGTGGCATCTGCTAGGGGTTATATGCCAGGTGACTAAACTCTATGAGAGGAGGGAAAGAAAAATGTGAACCAATATAAGAGCAACTGGAATGATAAAAGCAAAAGATCATCCTATGCAATTTAGTTTATCACTTTGCATTTTGTCACAGACATGAAACGTCTAGATTATGTTTGTGGAAATCAATGTCTCTTTTTAAATATCCCATGAACATCTTGCCACCCAGTAAAACAATTAGAATTTTACAATTTCAGCACATGGAACCAAAGTACATAAGAAGGATTAAATATTCCATCTATATGAAGCCTTACATTGTTTTATAAAGACCTCTTTCAATTCCAACATGTCATGGGACTTTTCCATCTCATGATTCCTCAGCTAATAAATCATTAGCCAATGTCTTTTTTTCAGGTGAAATTTAAACTCAAAAATACATTTGTCTTCCGTCAAGTGTGAAGACCAGCAAGACTATTTCTCATTGCTGTGTAAAAACAGCCAACAACAATTCTCCATCCTACTTTTATAAATAGAAACATTAAGAGGGGGGCATTCAGCTGTGTAATGTGAAAAGAAAGTATCCAGCAAGGACAATTTAAAGGAAGTCCTAAGGTGGGGTAGGGTGGAGTGGGGTTGTTTGATATCCTTGGCTCAATTCTATTTGTATATGCAGCAGTTCTGTTTGGCTATAAGTCTTGTATCCTGAAATCTGAGAAGTTCCCAGATAGGATATAATAGAGGAGAGAGGACTGTGATGATATGGCAAAAGAAAGGAATATAATGTTTTGCTAGTCAGCAACCATGAAAAATAAACAAACAAAAAGAACAGTGGCAATAGGGTAACCAGGAAGCCTAGGTGTTATGGGAAGAGCTAGGTCAAGTGGATTGGGATGCAAGAAGGCACCTTATCCCAAACCTCTTCAAACCTAATAGTATCACTACTCGTTTAACATTGCATTAACATTTCACTTCTCCAAATATGCTTGCTTTTAATCTAAAATCAGTCTTTCAAGATAGCTGAAAGCACAGCTGGGAAAACTCCAGAAGATTTCTTAGCAAAATAGGATCATAGGAAGCTGCCTTGTATTAGGTCAGATCATTAATCCAGCTAGTCCAGGAATGTCAACACTGATTTGGCAGCTGCTCATAACGGTTTAGGGTTTATGTTAGATCTTTCTCCTTGCTTACATATCCACTTTAAAACTGTTGGTACAGAGAGCTGCCATGTACCAAGTTGGCCTCCTCGCCCATCTAACCCAGGATTATTTTCTTTTATTGGCAGTGACTCTCGAGGGTACTGAACCTGGGACCCCTGCATGCAGAAATCTGTCACTGAACTATGGAATGGAATTATGGTTCCTTCTCCTCTTCATGACTCTCAATTTCCAAGTTAACGAAGAATGTGAGAAGTGATTGTCACTGGCAATGCTGATAATTTGTGACTGTTCAGGATTGTCAGAATTGCTTCCCTAACTTCCTCTCCCTTCAATGATCTCTAGTCTCATAACTATTTTCCCCTATAAGAAAGAATAATAGCTCAAATGAAACTCAGGCAAAAAGAGCCAAAGAATATTTTATAATATTAAATCAGTCAGTGGCTTTTCTCCATTGTTTCTTTTGGTAACTTGCTTTGGTAACGGACAATGTAGTTGATGCTGATGTATAATGTAAAGAAGGGCACAAAGTCACTGAAACCAATAGAACACAGTGGGAGTTCTTAGCAGGTAGTAAATCACAGTGGCTTTATACTGTGGAATGTGCCTGCTTGGGAAGGTAACACACATGTTATTGTTAGGTAAATGCAAGTGATAGGCAAGAAGACTATTTACGACATACAAAATATCAGCACTGCCAGGAATGGCCTGTAAATCTTTAGATCCAAGTGTCCAAATGCCATCAACACCCTTGTAAATCTGTGGATCTCCTTAAGCTCTGCAGATTTTGCCTTCTTTACATGCCACAGAAAAAGTGCTGGAAAAGTTAAGGTTCCAATCAATTGCTTCACCTTTAACACACGGCGAAGCCAAGTATGCTATATATGCTTTCATGTTCATTTTGTAAGAAATGCTGATTGATTGATTCATTGCAAAAGAGAATAATTATGTTTTTCTCTTGAAGCAAAAGAACAATTAAGGCCCGAAGATCATCAAGAACTTTCTAGAATAGAGCCAGTTTCTATGGGTGAGCCATATGCAGTCTATTCCAAGGCACACATGTTTACTCAGAATGTATTAGAACTATACGCCAGTTGTGCTACAACAGACCATGAATCTGTTTAGTGTAGCCTTCTGTCTTCACAGAAGTCAACCAGATGTTTCTAGTTAGGCCATAGGCTTTGAGGACAATAGCATTTTTCCTCTTTGCATTCACCAGACACTGCTATCAAAAAGCATCCTAATGGAATTCAGTAGATCTTCATTTCCCAATAATTGTTGCAAACTCAAGTTATAGTCTACTATAAATTTAACTGTAGAATTAAACAAAAGAGATATTAATTTATCTACAATCATTTTGAAAACTGATACCCCTTAGAATAGTGCCTTTGGATTTCTATATGCATATAGAATCTTGATGGTTAAAGGTAGGACAGAATTTAATTCTTGCAAGTAGAATTGGGGCCAGCATTGCAATTTCTTCCCCTTCTTCTAAAACTGGACTTTCCTTGATTGTCCTCACTAGTGCAAAACATGGCAATACTAGAATGGGGAATTATAAAAATAGGGCTCAAAGGTATTTCTTGGTTAAACATTTTACTGGTTTTCTTTATATGTTAGACTTCAGTTCCCATACTCTCCAGGTTCATGGACTCTTATTTCATCAACTATAATGTAATAAATAATCTGAAGGTACTTGACACAGGTACATTACTGAAATCAAGCTGGTCTTGTTTTGTAAGACTATCACAAAAGATTGCTTGAAGCCACATGGTAGCTAGAACACAGGAGAGGAATGGACTTTAGTTACTTTTCTTTAAAATATTTATTTTGCCTTCCTCTTCAGTTGAAAAGGATCCTATAATTGTTAAACAAATACTGCACTAAAACAGTCTGTATGCTCCTATATTTTGTACAACTATATTTTGTCCAGTCCAAAAGGCAAAATCTTAGGAATGGATAGGGGAAAAGCAAAAGCCACATTGTAGTTTTTGATGGCAAAGTTCTTCTAATGATCAGTTGAGGGAGATGCAGTTCACAAAGAGAAGCTGAAAACTTCTGTCAAATGACTGACGGAGGGGCTCTGTTTCTAAAGCCTGATTAAATAGCTGCTGCTAAGCAATTTGAGGGAAACAGGAGCCTAATGGAGCCAGTCTTTCTGCAGAACTGATGCAGAAGCCTCTTGTTTCCCCATTCTTCCTTGCTACAGAAGATAGAATGGCTGCAGGTAAAATGATAAAATGTGATGAATGTTTTCTCAGCTGGCAATATGCAAAAGCCTCTTGGTGGGGCACAATTCACTTTGCCAAGATGGGAAAAGAGAACATTAGGACCGAGGATCCAGGTTTTTGCTGAATGTAGCAACTATGGCTTGTTGTAGCCCAGTAGTTTTTTTGCTGTGGGAAGGAAGAAAAGAGTACTTTGACTCTTTCCTTACTGTGAAAGACATCTCACTCTTCCTGCCTTCTTTTGATATGTATTGGAGAAAAGCAAATATTGAACAGAAGGTAGATGATTGCTGCAAGGGAACTTATGCTGCTAACTATGAGGTGTAGTTAGCGACTGGATAACTGTTAGGGTAGCTTGATAGAGATACTTTTTTTACTGAGTCAACCACTTTTCATAGTATTTCAGTATATTACATCACTTTCATGGAGGGAGAGATTGAATTCTTTTTTATTTTACAGAGAAAGACAAGCACTCCTTTGCATTGCATTCCTCTAAGGTAAGTAGTACAGAGGAACCTCCGATTGCAAGCCTAATCCGTGCCGGAAGAATGCTCTTAGTCCAAATCGTTCTTAAACCGAAGCGAGGTTTCCCATAGGAAACAATGTAAAATCAGATGATCCATTCCATGCCCCCCAAAATATTCACCAATTTTCAATGGAATTTTATGTAGAAATGGTTGTCCCTAATATTTGAAACAAGTAACAATGATTAACATACAATACAAAGTAAACATAAAACAAATTAACCAACACTTATGGATCCACTCTGAGGCAGATTCTGGCCATTGGCTGCTGCTTGGCCGGCCCTGTCTGGGTGGCCCCAGCTGGATTGGGAGGATCCACTGCCACTCAAGGCAAAACAGCCTTTTCCCTCGGTAATGTCTTTCCGGGGCTCTTTCCTGGATGGTTTGGAAATGTTTCTTATCATAATCTGCCTCTGTGCTATGAGGGGGGAGAAGAGATGGGCAGGAGGGGGACAGGCTGGATGGTGCTTGGAGGGTGTGTGTGTGTGAGAGAGAGAGAGAGAGAGAGAGAGTGAGTAAATAAGTGAGTGACAGGAAGATGGAGGGTCAATCTTCCTACACTTGAAGAGATGGGCAGGAGGTGGGAGGGCTGTGTGTGTGTGAGTGACAAGGAAGATGGAGGGTCAATTTTCCCTCACTTTTAGAAGAGTCCTGGCTGACATGAGGGAGATGAGAGGGAGGAGAGAAGGCGGAGAGTTATTGCTTGGAAGAAGAATCTGGAGTCTGAATCTCGGGACTTCTTTCTCTTGAACAACTTTCACTTAATTTATGCTTTTTATGCAGCGAGAGAGAACCATTGGCTCTGTGGTGAGATTTCCTGTGTGAGCTCATTGCGTGATGCTTGTCTCGTGAGTTGCTACTTGTTAACCGAATTAAATTTTCTTAAAAATTTTTGCTCGTCTTGTGAAAATCTCATGAACTGAGGTGCTCGCAATCTGAAGTTCCACTGTACTTGTTTTTCTTTGCTCTAAGGGGTAAATGGAATGCAACCACCGTCTTCCCAGAAATAATTTCGAATTATGATAATTGTATCAGCAAGTAATAGGTTATTTTTAGTGTACCTGTAAAAACTATTGTCAACAATATAATTGTAATTCTTCTGTACTTAGAATATATTGTATATAATACATGCAAATATATTAATCTCCTTTTCTGAAAAAGTAATCTCTCTTCTGAACAGGGCCCAGATTGTTTAATGGATGATTGAATAAAAGCCCCTGATGTAAGAGTGAGTTTTAGCTTTAAATTGCTTGGGATTGAAAATATAATTTCCCATTTTTAATTGACCGATTTTTATTTTATATGTGAAAACAAAAAGAAAAAAGAGGAAAGGAAACCTCACCAACATGTACAGCTCTTACTAATATATTTAGTTCAAATTGTGCAGCTAAGTTATAAACATTTAAGTCCATTTATTTAACAATAAGAAAAAAGGAAAATTAAACATACAAATGAATATATGCAGTTCAAGTTTCTACATAGCTCCCCATTTATGATTTACATGGTAAATTTTTATTCAAATATAAAACAAATGTTCTCCAGAACATCGAAAATTTCACTTCAAGACACAGCTAAAAGTTATCTGAGGGTGTTCATTTGACAACATAATTCAAAGCCTGACTCCAGTGGCAAGCCGAGCACTCTTTATAAGCAGATTCTGCTTCAGATTGGACAAGCCAAGAAATAATTCCGAAGTTTGCTTGTTTATATGCCCTTGCTGGTAATGACTGCAGTGAAGGTGATGGCATATTCATACATAATTGGTCCATGTTTCTGTATCACAAGGGCATATGCAAGGTCAGGTAAGGCTCCCCATAACCATGAAATCAAAACCCCACCCCTTTTTTGCATCACATATGCAACCAATGAAAAAAAAGATGTGGGGTTTCAATTGCACAGTCATGGCCGTCACCTTCACTTTCTGACACATACATCCAACACAGGTGTTCCTGGTGTATGAGGTTTGTTTTAAAAACATTGAGGTTAATTATGGAAGTGCCCTTAAATTATACATTCACTGCTTAGATGTGGTAGATTCAATTTTTCAGTGATGCCCGTAAACAGCAATTAATCAGACTAAATCAGTAAATAGACACAGAAGAAAAATGTAGATATACTTACACTAAATTGCCAAGTCTGCAGACTTCAGGGGATAAAATGTCCAGTGGAAGAAAATGCATGTGCCTAATTAAAATATTAACCAGGATGGAATTTGGCTCTACCATCAAGTGTACCTTTCACGAGGCACATTGCTTCCCAGGCCTCTGCATCCATTCTAATGTCAAAGAGTTTTTTGTTAGTTGTACCTTTTCCTCTTATTTCTCTTTCCTGGTCATGAGTGCTGAAAAGACTTGATTTTCTGCAAGTTAAACTCATTCCATCTGCCAAAAAAAAAGTTTCACCCAGGTTGCATTTGGGCAGAAGCCAGCCAGACCCTCTCCATCATGCAGTAACTTGTGCTGGAAATGAATCCCAGGTTGCCATACCTTAATGCTAATTGTATAATCCTCACATAGGTACATGGCCAAGTCCACTCCAGAAAGAAGGAAAGAAAATGGATAGCTTGCTCCTGTTCACAAATCTCTAGTTATTTCACCATAATATAACTGGTAGGATTATTGTAGATAGCATTACTTTTTGTTGTAAGCATTTGATCTTGGTGCAGTATTTAATCACTGTAATTAGAACACATAGATGTCTGAAAAAAAGATAAGGAAGGAACAAAAAATACACCCTAGGAAAATTGTCTGTCACTCCTTTCACTCCAATTCTATAAACATCTACTCAGAAGTTAGACCTGCTGAGTTTAGCAGAGTTTACTCCCAATTAAAAGGACTCAGGATTACAGTCTTAATAGCACATTTCTACAATCAGTGCCTTTAATTACTATGGATTGTATGAAGGCAGTAGTAGTATGGGAAGCTAAGTTCTAAACATTTCCTCTACCAACAAAATAAATGTGCTTCCAGAGATGTTGGGGGTGGAGTTGTCAAGGGGGAACAAATGAAAAAGGAGCATTGTGCTCTCATAATGCAAGCTCTACACCTTTTGTAATGCATTAGGACATCACATGGATGTAAATGGGGCGGAGCTGCATCTCAATAGTGCAATGCTACTTTCGGCTCTTAATGAAAGCATTGAATCCTATAATGTCTTTGTGTCTACTCCTGCCATAGGCATTAATACCTAACCTATAGTATAATGAATTAATTTAGATATCTCAGTTCTCATAACACACTAAATCAGAACCTAACCAGCTGCATTTTATTCTAATATGTTAAAGTAATAAGTCAACTAGAACACTTCCAATGGAGCAATATGGTCCTATATGTGATTTTTGTTTTATTGTTAAGAATTTATTATTTATTCTCTAGCAGAAATATTAGGTTTTGTAAAGGAATTCTGAGCTGGCTTTGGGGAAGGCATGAGAGGATTCATTAAAGAGGGATTGGCAGAAAAGATTACACAGTCCTTTGAGGGACACAGAAATTGAGCAACACAGAAAAACTTGGACTGGCTTTCAAGATTTTATTTTATTCGTGATATTTTTAAGAATGTTTTTCTTTGTATTAAGTTCATTGTTTTTAATACTCTGTGCCACCCAAAATCACTATTGTGAAATGTAAGAGGTAATGGTTTTCCCTGCAATTTGTGTCCAACTCAAGGGGACAGTTCTCATCTCCATTTCCTTGCCGAAGAACCAGCTTTTTTCCAAAGAAACTTCTGTGATCATGTGGCCAGCATGACTATATGCCAAGGCTCATGGATGTTGTTACCTTCTTACCAAGGTGGCACCTACTTATCGACTTGCTTTTTTACATGCTTTTGAATTGCTAGGTTGGCAGGAGCTGGGGCAAGTAACAGGAGCTCACCCTGTTACTCTTGGGTCTCAAACTGCTGAGCTGCTGACCTTCCGTCTGACAAACCCAGTATCTTAATCACTCTTGCCACCCTGTCCCTGATTTAATTGTGAAATGGGCAGCTATATAAATTGTTTAAAGAAATAAATAAAATACTACAATTGGTATTTTAGTGATTGCCATTGAAGGAAATGTATAATTTGGGCTGGTAGCCAAAACCTACATCAAGTAAGTCTTGAAGGATGCCCAAGGCCTCCTAAAGCTCCCAGATCATAGCTGTAGAACCCAGAGGACCACTGGGATGTAACAAGGAGAGAGAAAATATAAACCTTGGTTATCACCTACTGGATGTTCAGATTTTTGTAATCCTGATATTGTGGTTCTGAAGAAAGTAAAGAAAAGCTTCTTGCTAATGAGGAAGGATTCTGAAGAAATTATTTTGGTTCAAATTTTATAGTAACTTATCTAATTTGTATTTTCAAACCAGAATGTGAGTTAAATTATATATTTATTTCATTCTCTGAACATTGTAATATAGTTTGAAATTAGTTTTTATTAGAAAATGGGTTCATACTGTCTATGAGAACGTGTGCATTTTCATGTGAAAGTTTCAAATATGAGAAATTAAGCTAAATTCGACAAATTAGAGCATTTTGATCAAACCAATTCCTTCAAAGAGCTGATGGCCTATTTCACACATTCAGCAAAGTCCAGAAGCTGTATGCTGGAAATGCTCTTCTACTTCTCTATTTCCTAATCCAAGCAAAGAGTTAGAGTAACCTTTATAAGGCACTGTCCAATATTGTGGTATCTGGATGTATACATTGTATGAAATGTAGTTTGTTTGAACCATAATATGCTTAATAAACAGTAACGGGTTTACAAATTTTATTGAAGTAATTCACCAGTCTAATTCTTGTTTGATGAGTTTAAAAAGCAAATAGAGCAATCCATAGATAACACAACCAATGCTACTTCCATTATTTCACTTGAATTATTTATTTATTAAAAATTGCATTCCCTTCTGCTCCAAGAGTTACTAATTCAGATAATAAAACAGAAACAATAATATGATGATGCACTGGAATAAATTTTTAATACTCAAATTAATAACTTAGTAATAAGATTACCAGAAGAATATACTAGTGATCTATAGTATTTAACTATATCCAAATGTTGAAGGTAACCTTCCATTGGCAGGCAGGCAATACAGATTTCACACACATATCAGACTTCTCTCTCTCTCTCTCTCTGAGTCTTTCTCTCCCTTAACAGATTTGTCATTATCTCTCTGACATTTGTTTTGGCTTTGAGTTTAATTATCTCTTGAATAGAACAAGGGTTCAGATCAGGTTGAGACAATAGGAAGTCAATGAAGTTGATGTGTAAAACGTTGAGAAGTGTTGGTTTGTAGAAGCTGACCCTCTGGGATAAGAAACAAAGGCCAATACAGGAGAAAGCAATTAATCAATCATCTAGGAAGCAAAAAGATGTGTACATAGGTGTCTAGTGTTTACATCTGTATCCCACCTGGATGGCTACAAACAAAATATAGCCCACTTAAATTCCTGTGCACTGGAGCAAAGCTCCACAGGAATGCAGTGAAGCATCAGGAAATGTATTGCTAGACCAGGGATAAACATGGGGAATTTAAACAGGTTACAAGGCACACCAAGCCTGGGACACCATTTATGACTGATAAGGGAATAAATAATTCTTCTTAAAGAAGGAACTACAGACCACCAACAAAATCCAACCTTATTGCAGAAGGACCTATTGCAATTTACAATGTTGTTTACTAAAAAACATTGGCAATTTAAATAGGTAAACAAAATAGCTGGAAGGGCAGCAATGTATACAAAGATAATGGTTTGACAGAAAAAGTTACAGAAATAAAGGCTTTCCTCCCATGATACCCATGTATGGTGTTTAGCAAGGCACACAAATTGTCCAGCACTACAAATTTAATGTGTTTGCTTAGATTCTTGGCTTTTAATATACTTCATATAGCTATAGTATCTGGACTAACTTGAATTTCAGGTCCCAAAAAAATTGGAAAGGTATACTTGAAAACCAGTTTACTCAATTTTCAGAACTGGGTCCAGAAATTGACTGAATTAGAATCATAGAATTAGAAGGAATCTTGGTGGTCTTTTTGTTCATTCTCTGCTCATACCAGGAATCCTTATAGCAGCCCAGACAAATGACTGTCCAATCTTTGCTCAAAACCCCCAGTGATGTAGCACCCCTGACTCCAAGAAGCAGCCTTAATCTTTCTCATGGTCAGGTCATTCTTCTTAATTTCAGGTTTGGATCTCTCTTGGTAGAGTTTCCAACCAGTTCTTGTCTTACCACTCAGTCTATATGGGGAGTAAATCCATACCCTCTTCACTGTGACAGCTCTTCAAATATTGGAAGACGACTGTCATCTGTCCCTCCAATACATCTACTTCTTTTAACTTTTCTTTATAGGGTTTGGACTCCAAGCCCCATACCATCTTTGTTGCTCTCCTCTCCTCTTTTTCCAGGTCCTGAGCATCCCTCTAGTATAATGGCAACCAGAACCAGATGCAATATTCCAGGTATAATCTGACCAGTGCACCCTAGAAGAGAACTGGTACTTCCTGTGATCTCAGCACTAGATCTCTGTTGATGCAGCCCAAGATTACATTGGCTGTTTTGGGGAGTTGTAGCACATTATTGGTTCCTGCTTAATTTGTGGTTATCAGGAGGCCCACTAGTACACTGTGTCTACTAATCTAGTCACATTATCAGAAAAGCATAAGATTTGTCTGTCCTGATCTGTTTTATTAAACCCATGCTGGCTTCTTGTTCCTTTCTAAATGCTTGCAAACCCACTGCTTTTTTTTGGAGAGGGAATGTCCCAGTACCAATATCAGGCTGATTGGTCTGTAGTTTCCTGAATCTATTTCCCTCCCCTTTTTTACCATATTTATATTTGGGTGGGGATGACTTTACTGCAGGCTCTCCAGATTCTCCTCATGACAGTCACATACCCTTTTATAGTGCTATTAATATTTGCCTTAAGAATCACATACAAAAATCGATGTCAGAGTACTAGAAATGGCTATGAAGTTCTGAGGATAGATTTGAAGAAAAATTCAGAGATGGAGGCACATAGCTGTTCTCGCAGTGGCTTCTAACTACTGTATGCCAAAATCTATCCTCCAATTTTCCTATTTCACAAATTATGAAAGAGGATTTGATCACTTTGTCTTATTTGCTTTAAAATGTTTTCATGTCTTCGGATAGTATTTGAGTTTAACTTATAATTGTTAGATGAGCATGAACATTGTGCATTTTTTTCTCTGTCACACATCTCTTGACTACACTACAATCACTTCATGGCCTATCCTTCTAGATCTTATTTAGAAGGAAAAGGTGGGCATTTGCAAATATGTCTTGGCAAACCTGCAATTAAATTAGTACAAAAATACCCACTATACTTACGTAATAAAAGATTTTTTAAAGCAAATTGTTTTCCATATGACAAAATGAAAACTTATTGGGAAAAAACAGATAATATCAATATTATTATTATTATTTATTAAATTTGTATGCCGCCAAAATCTGAAGACTCTTGGCAGCTAACAACAATAAAATAATTAAAAACACTAAAATAAAATAAACCCATTAAAAACCAACCCATTCAAACAAAATACATGATCAATATGTTTACAAATGTTACCACATTTTGAACATAATTTAATATAAATTACAGAGGATGACCGAAGTGAAAATGATTTTTAAAATATCATAAAATTATAGACAAGAAAGAGGACAGCCCTATTCAGGGCATAAATTTAAATTAAAGCATCCCTACCTGATTTCAGTTTTTAAACACATCCAACATAGTGAATCATCATCTCCCTTAAAAACTGCACTGCCAAATTGCCATTCCTAATGAGGTTTTTTTCCCCCTTAAGCAAAACCTGCCTTCTGGTTACTTTAGAACATTATTTGATACCCTGCATTCAGAAACAGTAGACAACAATTACTCTGCATACCTATCTGTATGGACAAACTAAATCAGCAGCCTGGATTTTGGGAGATAATTTGATCCAGCCAACACAACTAAATAAATGGTGGAATAATTCTGCCTTTTTGGCAGGCATTGTTGACTTCTGTTGGAAAATCTTTTGCCCTCTGACATGTTCCAAGCATTGTGGAAGTCCTGGTTTTTGCTCTGGCACTGAGGAAATGGTTTTGCAGCCAAAGTCATTTGTTAATTTAAATTTTTTCTTCACACTCTATTAGTGAAAAGTCTTAATGATTTTGGAAGGCAAAAAAACCTTTGACTAAGTCAAAGCAAGAGACAGTTCCAGTGAAGTTCTGGCAGTGGTCACTGTTCCCAGGAGGTAATTAGAGAGCTTAATTTCAATGTTTCCAGTGATGAATATACATCAAAATATTCAGCTTGATTTTAAACTCCATGTAGAATGACTTATGATTTGAACTTTTGAAAATAAGGAATGACAATCATTTAGAGGTACAAAAAATAAATATAAAACACTACCCTATACTTTATATACAACTTGGCATGGGTTACTTAAGGGACTAGCTCTCCTCTATTATGTTTTTGCTGTTGTGCATTCAGGTCAGTGTTGATAGATAGTCCCTTGGCGAGATGTTTAGAAGTGGTTTGCCATTGCCTTCTTCCAAGGACTGGGAAAGAGCAACTGGCCCAAGGTCACCTGCTGGTTTTACTCCTAATGCAGGACTAGAACTCACATCTCCTGATTTTGAACCTAAAATCTTAACCACTATGCAACACTGACTCTCTTTTATGTCTATTATATCTACATGTTTGATTATGACTACCCATCTCATGAGGTCTGGCAGAAGAGGCAAGCTCTAAGTCCCATCTGCTGAGGAGTGCCGTTTGGCAGGGCCCAGGAAGACAGACTTTTCTGTTGTGATGCCTGCCCTTTGGATTATCATCCCCCCAGAGATTAGACTAGCCCAACCCTGTTGGCCTTTTATAAGATCTTCAAGACCTTCTTCTATCAGTGGGCTGGAAAGGTGGCCACTATATGGCTAAACCTGTATAGTGGTTATGCTTGTTATCGATC
Organism: Acrochordus granulatus; assembly: GCA_032468055.1. NCBI lineage: Eukaryota > Metazoa > Chordata > Lepidosauria > Squamata > Acrochordidae > Acrochordus > Acrochordus granulatus. The sequence goes on along the minus strand of JANHZU010010885.1, from coordinate 207,634 downwards.
AGTCTGTTTTTCCCCAGCTGCTGCTTTAATGTGTGCTGTTTTTTTAGTTTGTATTCTCCTTTTAATAGCTAGCGATCCAGAGTCATGGATTTTGAGATATTAATTGAAATAATACAAATTAAAAACTAAGTAAAATTGGAACCTGGATAGACACAATATTCCTTCTAACCAAACATGTGGCACTCCCTGTATCTGGAAGTAATGCTCAGCATACTTGTTTGTTTTGTTTCAAAAAAACCCCACTAAGAAGTGTCATGAAAATGTTGTGTGTCGTGGAACTCACAGTTTCTGACTTCCCAAAATCCATAGCAATGCTAGAGAAATTAAGAAGAATGGCTTCTGGATGACTGCTGCCATGCCTTGAAACATTTTTTCCAGAGTATCTAGCTCCATTTCTTATGACCTCCTGCCAGAAGGTAAGGTCAGTTTTATGCAAACAGTTCTAGAAACATCTACTGGTGTCCTAGCACAGTTCTGTGGCATGCCACCAGTGATCACATTGTCAGGGCAAAGACTGAGAGCATTTGCATATAACTTTCACATACAAAATATTCCAGTGAAAACCTGCCATATTGTGCACATAGAAAAAAGGTTATTTGCTGCTGTAAAAGACGGCTGCTCCCCATTTGACCATGGTATGTATGATTGTGTGCTGCTGATGTAAGGAGGGAATAATTCCCCCAAGATTGCTGAAACATAGCCACAAAAATGGTAAGGTCTATTTAGGTTATCAAGTTCAGTTCAAGAATCCAAGTTGAACCATTCAAACAGTGTCAGGCCTCTGTTTGGACACACCCAGCTAAACAGTGCTTACTTTCCCTAGCAACTGCACCAAGATCATTAAGGATGATGTTACATAAAATAAAATGCCAGCCTGCCCTGAACAGGACAGTAGATAATAGCTAGATGGCTTGTTTTATTTTTTACATGATTACATCGCTGCCCTTTTTCTATCTATTTATTTCTATCTATCTATTTCTTCTACATATCCTCTCTCTTCTGTACCCTCAGGAATGGGAAGACTTATCTACATTTAGATATTAAGAGCTAAATGTGAGCCAATAGACTGCCTATTTGAGGTTGGCTCACGTCCAACTAACAGATTTCCTTTTAGCCACTTAAAGGTACTAGTTTTGTCTCAAAATGGTGTGGAGGAGTGTTGAATTCTGGTTGTTTTACAAAAATGATTGTGGTTTTGTGGTTCTGAACTGAGTCAGGACATGAAGAAGCCTCATACTGATATTAGTCAAAATATTTTCAAATTATTGAAAATAATTTTTCAATATATTATTGAAAATAAATAATATTTATTTTCCAAAATATTTGCAGATTTTAATCTTATCACCTCTTCAAAAAATAGCGAAATCATACACTCTTCCACTCCATTCCATTCCATTCTGCTGTTCAAAATCAGGCACTGTTACAGGGTTGGCAGTATCATTTGGCTCAATGAAACAACTATTTTGGAAGGGCATCTGGGACAAATAATGAATTAGATTCAAGTGCATACCCACTGAAGGGAGCATGGTGGCTGAGTGGTTAAGACTCTGGGCTTATTGAGTAGAACGTCAGCAGTTCAGCTGTTTGAGACCCAAGCATTGCCATATAATGGGATAAGCTCCCATTACTTCCTCCAACTTCTGCTAACCTAGAAGTTTGAAAGTATGTAAAAATGCAAGTAGATAAATAGGTACCACCTTCAGTGGAAAAGGTAATAGCGTTCTGTGTGCCTTGGCGTACAGTCAAGCCGCCGAGAGTCTTCGGATTTTGGTGGCATATACATTTAATAAATAAATAAATAAAAATACTGGCCACATTACCATAGAAGTGTCTTCTATGCTCTCTTGGCTTTGAATCAGATAGCCAGTACCCATTTGGCCATTGTATCTAAGGCATAAAACCTCCAAAGTAGCTTGCCATTCCTGCTGACTAACCTTTTATGTGTTATTCTATAAATGGCAATATCAAATTTCATATATTTCCCTTCCTGCCACTTCACTTGCATTGACTATTTCTGCTCTAAGTTCTGACTGGCTGTTGATTCAAAAAAAGACCAGCAAACCGCAGAGAAAAAAAAAAGTATAACTTATGCACTAGGAGAGACAGAACAAAATCAGATGAAAGTTCAGAGACAGATTTGTAATTCACCACAGAACCTATTTTTTGGGTCAGACAGAAGATTGTCTCATTCTAAGGCTCAAAGCCAAAGTTTAGCTCAGATCAAAGAGGTACCTTGCCTTGGTTCATTTCTTGAATGTTTGATTGTGGAACTGGATACAAATGGTATTTTCAACTTATCTGTCAAAATTGTGAGCATATTTTCCTTCCCCTTTTTTAAAAGGTGAAAATTCAATTTCTCAAAAAGGTTCTCCCTTAGTTATAACAATAGCACCTCTATGTAAGAAAGCCCAGTTGGAGGATATCCCTTATTGTGCCTTATGTCTTTTGAAATTTAATTAATCATCATGAAATTGTTACCTAATTCAGGGGCATCCAATGCTATCTGGTGGATTCTCAGAAACTGCCCATCCTGGATGTTCAACAACAACAACACAAAATAAAAGAGGGAAAGATGGAGTAACTTCACATTCTGTTTTGATTGGTAATGCAAAGAGTCATCCATCAAGAAGCTTTCTTTGATTTTGTAAATGTAATGAGAAGCTAAGTATTCCTTTCCCTCTTTTCACAAAGTTGGGGCTATGACACTATTTGCTAAATTGCTTTGTCCCCTATGGTATCTGTCATCTCACATCCTCTAGTCGGTTGGGCACACTATGGATTCCTTTCCCAAAGCAGTGTCATCTGGTAATATAAATTTGGGTTCCCAATTTAACATCTTTAAGTGTACTGTTTGCTGGCTGCTTGTATGCCTCCAGAATTACAATTGTTCAAGCTGCCTGCCATATGAATTTCATAAAGAAATAAAAAAATATTTCAGTGCAAAATTTCATTATCGTATGGAAGAAAATCAAGATTGCAGTAAAAAAGCACATACAAAATGCTTAAGCATTTTGTGTGGAAGATGCAAAAACACAAACTGGGTTTAAGTTAATTCTGGATTTTACAAATATAAACCTCTATTTTTAGATCTTAAGAATGACTACTTTAGTTTAAAAGAAAGTTTTGTCCTTGAAAAAACTGTGACACAAAACATTCATAGATGTATGAATAGTTTTGATGATTTCAATATTATACATTCAGAAATAACATAACATTGTTTCAGGTCTGTTTTGTTCTTGTTATAAATAAACATGCTTTATAAAATCACTTGGGTTCTAAATTGTCATCTTTTCTTGGTATATTCTAAGTGTGTTTTAGAGAGGGCCAGAAAAAACTAATGCAGTCAGGAGTCTTTGCTTAT
>JANHZU010010885.1:170738-184223 GCA_032468055.1 Acrochordus granulatus | reverse complement strand
CTTCCTCCTTCCTTCCTTCTTTCAACCCACCTTTATTATTTTTATAAATAAGTCACTGAACAAACCTCATATACTTGTCTCCTCCTATTTTCCCCGCAACAATTTTGAGAGTTAAGTTGGGCTAGGAGAGTAACTAGCCCAAAATCACCAGCCGGCTTTCATACTTAAGGCAGGACTAGAATTCACAGTCTCTTGGTTTCAGGCCTGATGCATTAACCCCTAGACCAAACTGGCTCCTCTTCTTATTTCATTATTTATGTATATAACCATTTATTATTTCATCATTCTATCAAGTATCTTTTGTCATATATTTCTGCTTAATATAACTCCACACCAGGGTATCCATAGAAGGGGGAGCATAAAAAAAGTTTAAATGGCAGTTGTAATCATGCAGTCAAAGCCCCCACACACACTCATGCACATACAGAGGGGAGGGCTTTTACTATGCAGTTGCAGCTGCCATCTTGAACTTTTTCATTTCCCTCTCCATAAAAGCCACTGCTTCACACACTTCAGTGGCACTCAGCAATGTAATTCTTCTCATCCTCTTCCAAGCAGCTTCTATATTGTTTTATCATAAATCCACCTTGTATCAGTTCTGTTGAGAAATTAATCTTTCTTCCCCATCTCCTTTTTGAGAAGGAAAAGCATGAAAACCCTACTTTTAGTTAATTTTGGCATTCTTCAATACATGCATGTTTTTCATTTGTTTTTCACTTCATATTATTTTTAGTTTACTTAACTTTTATGTATAACATCCAGAATTGTAAGATTGGGGCAGCTAACAAATAGATTAAATAAATTACTATCACTACCATCCACCTGCCCTGTACAGCATTCACACTAACTTCCAGAAATTCCTTTACTTTTACTCATTTCTTTCATATTGTTTTCTTTCATTCCATGCTCATTTTTTTCTGAGATTCATGTTGACACTATCAAAAATGTTCTGTTCCACATTCAGAACATTATGTCTTTCACTAAAGTCCTCAATCCTTTATCACAACAATCAAGTCTAGTTCTGTTTTTACAATGTGAGAGAAAGTTTGGGAACTCTTTACAATTATTCATAATTCTGTAGTATTATGACCAAAATGTATCTCAACTTCATCTAATATGTGACATAAAGAGATTCTGGTTAAAAAAGAATGCCCAAGAGTGCATTGTGTCATGTTGTTATTGAATATATTGATCTAACTTTCACTATCCTTGTTGAAAAAAAGTATAGGAAGCTTTAACTGGCAAACTTTCTTCAGTAACAGTGATTTCAACCAAATATTTCCTGATCCTTTAATCAATCTGCACATCATCTTGGAGATATTTGGCCAAATTCTCTTAGAGAACTGCTTCAGCTCACTAATATTTTGGAACTATTTTGATGAATTGCTCACCTTCAGACCACATCGCAAATTTCAATTCAGTTAAGTCAAGTCCTCAAGTAGATAATTGCTAAACATCAAATGTGTTCTGCTTTAGCCATTCTACAGTTACACACACACACACGTACATACATACGTATACACACACATGTATGTATGTATGTATTTGAAAGCTTTATTGTGCTGCATGATCCACACATGTTTAAGTTTCAGCTCATGGATGGATACTTTGACATTCTCCCACAGAATTGCTATTGAAATCCAGAATCCATTATTATTTCAGTGATTGTGAATCATGTAAACCAGAGATGTCCAACCCTGGCAACTTTAGGATGTGTGGCTGAGGAATTCTGGGAGTTGATCTAAACAGTCCTAAACCATGCTACTCCGAGTGCAAAAAAAAATCCACTTTTGTTATGGAATATTTTTCCACAAGTTTGCTGAAACATCTAGGAAGTTTTTGGCAAACCAGACACAGGTGACAATGTGCTTTCTGGAAAGCTATAGTTTTCTCCTTGGTATCTTCTCAAGCACACCATCTTATTCAGAATTTTTCTTATGGTGGACTCATGAATATTGATATCAGAAAATGCAAGAGTGGCCTAGAGATAATTTTGTTTTATTCTAGGGTTTTCTGTGTCCTCCTGGAGTCTTATTGTTTTGTGTTATTGTTGGATAACCACTCCTCGAAAAATAACAATTGTGCTACATTTTCTCCATTTGTACTTTTTCTGCCTGACCATTTGATTAACGGAGGCCAAAGATGTTGGCAATAATTTTGTAAACGCTGCCGGTCCTCTGAGCATTCCCTGTCCTTTTTCTGAGGACCACAGAAATCTCTTTTAATTAGGATATGATTCATTTCCATAGTTCTGTGGGGTAAAGATTGGAGTCTTTAACTTAGACTATAATAATTATGTCTGTACATGTTTTGATAGGGCAGGGCCCCTGAAATGCACTCCTGATTGTCATCTCATTGATTTGAACATCTGACTCACCATTCTCTTTTAAGAAAGCTGATATTCTTCACCTTTTTCCAACAATAAGAGTAAATATTGACAAAATTTTTCAATAAAGATGACACACTACATTTCTGTGGGTATTGTTTGGTTAACCAAAGAATCCTTATTAATAGAAGTAGTCAAAGCTTTAATTACACTGTAAATCACAGTGTTGCAGGCTTACAGATAGTTCTAAGAATTTACAAAATTTACTTCATCTCTGTATATTCATTCTTTTCACGCACACACACACACACAAACTTAGTTTTAAACCACACAGTGGAAACAAAATTAAACTTTTTGCAGATTTTTCATTCATTTTGGGGTCTCCAAATTGCCAGTTACCTTTTTTCTATAGTCCCTCATCTGATTCCCATCCATCCATTCATGCCAGCTAACAGAATAATCCCCTACCTCCACAAGACTCCACTTATTGCATTCAGAATATTGCAATATTTTCCTTAAAATTCACCTGTGGTTCTTCCATTATTACTTGTTTAAATATGACAAGGAACTGTCACTTGAGAATTCCTGTGTTGATCACATCCAGGCAGAACCAGTGCTGGCTCCTGCTCCCCATGCAGATTGCAGCTAGCATTTTCCACCACTGAAATGGCAATACCTATTTATCTACTCACAGATGTTATGATTTTCAACTGATAGGTGGGTAGGAGCAAGGGGCAAGTGATGGGAGCTTACTCTCTCTTGAGATGCTGGGCTTAAACTGCTGGAGTGCTAGCCATTTTTGGCTGGCTGATCCAATGTCATTAAACCTCTGTGCTACCATGTCCCCCCAATTATAGTAACAAAGGAGAATATTTGAGAGTCACTTTGAAATCTATCTATGCAGTCTCTAAGAATTGAAATTGACTTGACAACACATAATTCCATTCATTAGTTCATGTTCTTTACCATTTATTCCTTTTACATGAAAACTCATAATTTTTCATATCCCATAGTTTTCAGCAGATGCGCACAGATCTTGGCTTTGGTCAATCAAAGTTTTCACATAATGCTTTTCAGTAGGCTAGAGAAGCTATAGAGCAATTTATTAGTCTTATTTTCATTCTTGCCACATGAAGTTATCCCTGCTAATCTTAAGGACAATCCTGGTGAGTTTCGATACATTTGGACTATTACATTATAAGTTATAACCAAATTTTGTTGTATCCAATTCATGCTCATACTATCCTCTGCAAGTTAACATATCTAATGTAGAAATCACTGAAATCCATCTTATTCTTCTCTGCAGGCACAAACTAGGATACATATAGAAAATATTGACACACACTCAGGAAGCATTAAGGGTACATAGGGCATAATGATTGCTTATATTTTTAAAAAGTTGCTCAGATGTTGCTTTTTTAGCATAACTGATTTTCTACTATAAATATTTGACCTTCACCAAATGGATAGAGGTAAGATGGAAAGAACTGGTATGCTTGACAAAGAGAAAAGTTTGCTTCTAATGAATATTTATTCATAGATCATCCATAGTTGTCCTGGATATCTGCTGGGGGCATGAGATAATTACACCAGAAACTAGCTAGCAATTTCTGAAAAGGATAGAAGGCAGCCATTTTTTTCTCACACACACAGTTGTAAGAAAACAAGTAAACAGTGTTCAAGGAAACCTCTAGCCACATTTACAATAGACCTAGAGCCAAAAAATGTTCTTCAGGCCAAGCAAAGGAGTGACTCAAGATATAGTAATGTGCCTCAAGCCTATCTCTTGCCTTGGAAAAACATTCTAGACACTCTTTGGGTTGGATTCTTTCCTAATTCAAATATTAGAGCCACAGATTGGTCTATCTTGGCAACAGACACCTAGAGGAAGCATGCAGAATATTAAGCATCCTCTGGGCATGTGATCCCAAGACTCCTGGCATTCCCCCAACAGATTCATATTCTCATGGCATTCTCCCAGTCACTGTTCTGAGAAAGTTGTTAGCCTTAGTATACTTCATTGTTTGGCCTTGGGCACTGTCCCATGTTCTGAGTGACCACTGCATGTGCTTGTTGTATGTATCCTCTTAAAAAGACAGCTGGGGAGACTGAAACAAGGCCTGTGTAATGCATTTGTCTTCAGTGAAATACCACAAGAGTTGACTAACAACTTGGGTCAGGGCTTGGTGGTGGAAGTGAGCAAAACTTTTAGGGGTGGGTATAATTTCTGCCTGCTTCTCCCATCCAGAATCTTCTCTAAAAAGGTCACGAAACAAATGCTTCTGAGAGGTATCCAAGAACTGCAAGAGAATGCACCAGATGGAATTCCAAAATGACTCATCAAACATGTTAAAAAGCAAGTGGCACTCCCTAGAATATTTTGAGTTATTGTAAAACGTTGTGTTATCCCATGGATATAAACTATTTTGACTTTGATTTTGCTGGCTGAACTTTCCCAAGTGTTTAAAAGGAAGATCTAAAATTGCTCTATTGCCATTTTAAAAAAATTGTGGAGAGATATTTAACATCTCTCTCGTCTTCTGCTAGTTTCCAAGAACGGATGTTTCCCTTCGTAATCTTTTTTTTACAAATCTGTTAATTCTTACATGGGCAGCAGATATGGAATTTAATGGAAGAAAGAACCTTAATTCCATGAAGTTTTCAAGTTAATTCCATGCTGTTCAACAGTCAGGGGAATGTAAGTGACAGTATTGGCTGACTCAACCCATAATGACCAGTGACTTCTTCCTACCTCTTCACTCTGTAACCTTAGAAATCTTCTGGTTTCCCCAAGCTCTGCATTATCAGTCAATCCTGCATAAAAATAGTTTCATTAGCATAGGGTGTATCCTTCTAACTGGTAGATGCTTTGCACAGGCCATTCTTTATACTGTCTAGTCATACTAATTTTCTAATAAAAATCTATTGATTTTACACAAGCGTCAGAAATGCATTATTCACAGTTTCTGTAGATAATGAAGAACCAGGTAGTTGAAGCTGGAGAGAGGACCAGGGAATTGCTTGGAATCTTTTCAATGATCAGCACTGATTGAACAGCAACCTTTATTTATTGATTAAATTTCTATACTGCCCTTCTCACTCTACAGAGCAACTCTGTGTGGCTTTGGACCTTTGGTTAGTTATGATGGCATAATAAAGGCAAATGGTCCTGTAAACAGTGCAAAATAAAAAAATACACTGATCCTTTAACTGTTCAATTATCTATGGGTAAAAAGTCTTTTGAAGGAATTTCTATCAAAGAAATATTCACAAGCAGATCACACCCAGGCAGTTAGGTTTCTGTGCCCTTACTTTCTCCATGATATTTCACAAGAAAGAAAAAGCTGATAGGCAAATTTATATATAAAGAAAATTTGTATGGTTATCAGTAGATTTAACTTCTAACCTTAACAAAATTGCAGTTTATCATATGAGCCATGAGATCAGTAAATCAAAATTTGGATGGAGTGCAGTGGCATCAAATGTTAATTTGAACTTTGATTGTAGACATATTTTAAGAATAGTCTATCTGTTTTGAAATGAGCATCACTTGCTTAATGGCCTGGGTCTCGAACTGAGGCTGCCGACAAGCCCAGCGTCTTAACCACTCAGTGACCGTCTCCCCTTATTTTCAGGCGTTGTTGCATAAATACTGCTATGTCTATACCAGCCCCTTTGCTAGAAATGGCACAGCAACAATGGACACATCTAATGGGCAAGCATGGAAACAGTGTTCCTGAATAGTTATTAACGCTACGACCAAGCCACCACAAAACCGACCACATGACTATCTGCTAAAATAAATACAAACGAGGAACTGATCAGTTATAGGGTGGTAATAGTGCGTGTGTTTCAGATATACTAGTTGACTTAAAATATATTTATTTCAATTCAATTTTCTTTTATGTTACCTCATGACATAAGAGTAAGGGTAAACTAACATAATTTAGAAGGGAACAATAACAATAGTGCTATATAACTTCATTATACTTTTGCAAAACCTGGCAAGCTTTTAAAAAGGGTCTTTTTAATTTTTATAATTCTCCACTGGTAATACCCTCCACTAAAAAAAATATAAATTCTGCTGGTGATTTGAGAAATCTTACTGAAATCATTATGTTAGAGAAAAAACATGATAAATGTCTATTAACACTTTACTGCTCCACTAACATTAATGGATTGGTCAGTCAAATTTGGAAATCCAGGTGAGTGAAATTCATGGTTCCCTTTTTAGGATAGTGAATAAAGAGATTTTAAGAGAAAATATAGATTTTAAAATATCAGTCACAACTAAGCAGCCTTTCTCAATCTATTATTCCCCGGTGGTGTTCAACTGCCGCTCCAATTATCTTATTGGCTTGGTAACAGACCAGCATGACTTGAGTAGGGCTACTAGTCTAGTTTGCTTAAATGTGCAGCACCACGCCCCTGCATGATTGCTAGACAATAGCAAAGAGGCACAGAACATTCTCTTTTTTGCCACTTCATGGTTAATCATATTGTTTTGGCTACATCTGATAGCTCTTCCCTTTCCTGGAAGGGAAATTAAAGATCATCTAGTTCAAACCCCCGCCCAGTGCAGGACACACAACAACATCCTTGACAGAACTTCTGGTTCCAGACTTCTAGCAAAGGAAAATTCTTATGTGGCAGTCTGAATTTGAGGCCAGTGGATTGGAAACAGCTACCACTACCTTTGCTACCTTCCCTAAAACATGCAAACCAACTTCCAGGTTTGTTGCGTTTCTGAAAAGCAAAGGATAAGAACTTGTGGTAACTGGGAAATTGCTAACTGACCATCCTTCACTACTAATCATGCTGGAGGAGACTGCTTAGAGTTGCAGGTTCTCTACTTTTCTGGTCAAGAGCTTTCACATGTACCCATATCATCTTTTAACACTGAGAACTGAAATTTTCCATCCTAACAATGAATGCTGAATGCTGAATGATGATCTGTGTAATAGGACCTGAACTTGTTCTGCTTACCCCTAGACTTAACAGAAGGAAGAAGGCAACTACGGAAACTATATTCTAAGGGGGTTTATGCTTGGTTATTGTAACAGGGAACAAGAGGAAATAAAGTCATTTCAATTGATAATGCTTTGGGAAGTAAAAGTGATTGTAAACAGACGGGAGACTGAAACTGCAAACATGATATTTGTGGCATATTTTTGTTCCTTTTTTAAAAAACTCTATTTGCTGCAAATTGTTGAAATCCTAAAAAATTCAAACATTTGGACCAGAAAATGGCCACATTTCAGCTAAAGAGAGTAATCAAATGCACACCTCAGACTCAAAAAAGTTTTTTTTGATAAAGTCAAAGCAATGAAGTAGGATACTATGGCAGGAGAAGCTACCAAAAAAAAGAAACTTCATCAGGGGGACAAAATATTAAAACACAACTGAAAACGAGTTTAATAAGGAAAAGAGAGAGGATAGCAAACAAAAAAGCCAACCCCAAAAGTTTGTAGAAAGCAAAAGCTTAGAATCTACATATAAATGAAATGAAAGACACTGTAAGTCAGGCTGAGCAGCTAGCTAAATATCCCTGTAGTTTAGAGTTTCTCAAGCTGTCTTCCAGGGTACCCTAGCTTTTTTCAGGAACTGGATGGAATTCCATAAGAAACTGAGGGGTGGGTAGTTCAGTCAAATGCAACTAGGAGCATCCGTAGCAATTTTTCTAAGGTACCATGGAAAAGGTGAAAAAGTCTTTATCTAAGAAAATGCCTTGGTTGGCTGGCAGTATCCTGTAAAAAACAAACAAACCAGCATTTCATACAAGCCTACCCTGCCTCCTGAGAAGTCATCTTACTCCAGCTCTGCCTCTCTCCCCTTCCCCCAAGCACACGGAACATTTTGGGTGGACGGGGGAGGAGCTTCCAAGAAACGAGGCAGGTTTTTTTACTGTGCTGCCAATTTTCTATTACTAAAAAATGGTCTCTTGACCAGAGGTTTCCAAGATTTTTTAGTTAACTAATGTTTTTTTAAAAAAAATTGAAAATAACTGCTGTAAAGACAGAAAAGAGACCCTGTGCGCTTCAACGGTTAAGGTATCAGGCTAGAAACCCGGAGACCGGGAATTCTAGTTCTGTCTTCGGCACAAAGACAGCCGGATGGCCTTGAGCAGTCCGTCTCTCGTAGCCCTAAGAAGCAGGTGATGCAAACCACTTCTGAAATCTGACCAGGAAAAACTTCAAGGTAGTCACCAAGTAAGAACTCTGACTTGAAGGCAAGGAAAAAGGAAGGAAAAAAGGAAAGTTGGTTGTCTTCATTTTAAATGCACTGTTTAGAAATTACATAGCTGAGGTGTTTGCAATAGGAATGAATTAAGATGTTGGTATTGGTTTGGTAATAAATTACTTGCAAGTAATTTAATTACTTATAATCTGTGTAACTCTCAAAAGTAAGATGCAATTCTCAATTTAAAATCCTCATGTGGTGTTAGAAAAAAAGAGGGAACAGCTTTGTTTGCCATGTTTTAGGAAAAGTAGATAACCCTGTTACATGCTATTCCAAAGGTAATGATTCACTTCATCCAGTATAAGAAAAGCCAGACAGGAAATAAGAGTAATGAATGGGAGAACAAATGGATTCCCAGATGGCATCTGTTTTGACTCTGCAACAACTTCTAGTCATTCAAGAATAAGTGATTTATTGAAGTGAATGCACATAAATCTACTATTTCCTTGGCAAACTGCCAAAAGATTCCCCCAGTTAGGAATGGTTCTGTTTTGTGTTAGGCAAAGGTGTAATAATTGAACCAGAATCATCCTCTCCCTGATTAGTAGATATCCTGATTGTTCAGACTCAGCCTATGACCAGATGCTGCTCATCTATGAACTGCCTTTTGTTATAGTGCATGTTGCTAGGTTTTGTGCAACACAGAAGATTTACCAGATCCCGATGGGCCAATTTTCAGCTACCCAAACACATTCTATGTAACTGTAATTCATTTAAATTTTAGAAATTATCCCTTTTTTGTAATTTTAGATGTTATTATACTTTATATCATTTTAATTTCTATTTTAAAATTTAGACTGCATCCTGGACCTCATTCATAGATGTTAGTGAGGTTGTTTTATAAATGTATTTCAACATTGTCTTAAATTTTATTTCATTTAATATCTATTAAGGTAGATTTATTTATATTAACAGAGCACTCTGCTTGTACAGGTCTACGACTGTAATATATTGAATGTATTGAATCTGAACAATTAAAGGTGACTCAAGTCTGCTCTTAATAACATTAATCAAAAACGGGTTGCAATGTAATATTTAAAGGCAATTATTGCTATGAAGCAGAGAATGAAAAATTGCTTATAAGTCCAGCCTAGGGAAAATAAAAGTATTTGGTTGTTAAAATGTATATGTGCCAAAGGAAAAGAGAACCAACCTAAATTGCAGATGTGAGGATAGTTGGGTACAATATTGCATTGCATACAGGATGCAGAATCCTAAATTCTGCCATATAAACCATGAAAGTTACACAGTATTGCTTATTTAGATAAAGGGGCAAAAAAGTAAAACTGTGAAATGTCAGATTTTTGTTTCCATGTCAAGTAAAATAGTGAGCTGAAGCCACAAGCTTCAGAGGAGGTCCTTGTAGTATTGACTGCTGGGAAGTCAAGTACAAAACAGAGCCAAATTGGAAATTGAGGCAACAAAACATTTCACTCTAAAGGCTGTCCTACACTGAAGGACATGCATCACTGTTACTGAAGAAGAGGAACTATTGAAGTGAAGTACAGGCCATTCTAGAAATGCTGGCAGATACACTCACTAAGTCTTTGCCCAAAGACTAGCACTGAAGTTTTCTAGAGATCATGGGAATTGTAAAACAATGTATGAGCCAGTGAAAAGGAGTGTTGGAAGTCCAAATCAGATGACACTGACCCTTCAACGCTCCTTGATGTACTCTACCCCAAGAGGAAGTTAGATGCAGATATAGTTAAGGATTTACTCTGTGTCTGTTCTTTGTCTATCACTCTGATTGCTTTTTGCTTAAGAGATTACTAATCCCAGTTACTTCCTTTCTGCCTTCCTTCCCAGATACATATTCACAAAAAAACTAGCTCTTGAATCCTCCCCCAATAACTAGACTGCTACTAGGTTCTTCCAATCAGTAAAATATATTTCCAGAAAAAAATCATCTTTATTGATATAAAACTACTTCACTTATCCTTGCTCACATTATAGTTTGCTTTCAGGAACACTAATATGAATGCTTCAACCTCCCATAAAAAATACTGAAGAGGATCTAAAACTGATCTTTGTATTTCCCTGTAGGATGCCTCATGCCAACTAATGGACATGTGAGCCTGTTATATATGAATTTAATTGCTATGCCATTCACTCCCACCCCCCTTAGGTAGCTTGCTCATCAGTAGCCATCAAATATTTTGCCAAATATCTACAGCATCCCCACCATTTATTAAGAAAATGGCCAGCAAAAAAAATCCTCTCCTTCTTCCAATCTCCAAATAAAAGTACAGTACATTGTTATTATACGTTTCACCCCACCATCTATTATTTTTGCTCCATGAAACTCAAATTGAGATCCTTTTTATGAGAGAGCTGAGAGTGCTGCTATAGCTAATATCAATTAGCATGATGCTTCTTTTTCTTCAGATAGTCTTCCATTTGCTTAATGGATACAGGCATAAACTGTAATGTGTTCAATCTATGTCAACCTGTCATCTGGGAAGACTTAGTTTTGAAGGGTAACATGAAACTTTTAAAAATAATTCTTAAATATTCTTGTGCCACTTAAGGTCAGCCTCCTGTGCATGCTGGCAATCTAGACTTGATGATGCAAGTGTGCCATCTAGGCTGCAATACCAGCCTTGACAGTCATGTGTTATCAGCTGATCTCATAGGCCAGTCCTTGCTCATCAGAGACTATTAAATCATGGCCCCAAAACATCTTAATGTAAGTAAGTCTGTAATAGTATGTGGGAAAGACCTTGAGAGATGGGATGAAGAGATGCTACCTAGGAAAGGGACAGCAAAGTCTAATTCCTGGTTTCAATGGAACCAATCATTTTCTGGCATTGTCTACCATTCTAGAACTAACTGGCCTCTCAAGAGCCTATCAAAAGTGGATTAAAAATCTCCACTACAGTTTAGGAAGGAAAGTAGCCTGTTTCTATCCATAAAGTCAGTACCCCTGTTCTCCAACAGTTTAACTGTTCTTGGTTCAAACCTGAAAGTCCATGTAAAAATTATAGTCAACAGTTATATGGTGCTACATCAGAAAAAAGCATCCCATATCTAACAATGTACAAATAAAGACAACATTTTGGCAGACTATTTGTGGGCTCTTAAAGAGCTTAAAAATCAGTAGGATAGCCCTGTTTATTGGTTAAGGCAAATATTTGAAAAAAAGGATTGCAATGGTTATATCTAGTGTTTCTGTTGTTCAGAGGCACATGCTACTCAACATTGTTTGCAGGGCCAATTGCTACTCCCTTTGTCTACAGGCAGAATCATACAAGAGCAGGGGTGGATCTCATGCAATAAATGATTAAATTTTCTAAAGCATGCGTTTCCCATTCTCTAATCGCTGCCAATAATCTAGCAAAAATAACTCCCTTAATTAATATCTATGGACTCTTAGGGTTTGTCAGTGTTCAAGATTCCCACGGTCCCATTGGACACTCCCATGACAAATGATCTATATACATAACAGGGTTAGTGTAAAACAATTCTAGTTTCTGGGAAGGAAAAGATTTCATTTTCAAGTGTAGCAAAATCCATTTCTCTCATTGTGAAGAGGCAAAACCACAAGATAGTACATAATGTGCCAGGACACAAGAAAAATAAAATGTCAAAAAGGCTGCAAAATGTTTAAACTTAAGTTTTTGGAGAAAACCAATAGGACTGTGGAGTACCTAATCTGGGATAACTCTTCCTTTAGAATTGCAGATGTAGATGCTTCTTTCAGATCATTAGTGTATGGGGACAGAGTAGAATTTGTCAGGGAATCTACAAAAAGAAAGAACAGCCATTTTAAAGGACAAAAAAAATTGTAAGAGAACTTGCATATGAAAAGACATTTGGAGAGGTGGATCCATGCTAAGGTTAGAAAGTTGCTAAGCCAGTAGTAGCTGCAAAAGGAAAACTTCATTTTAATTGTAATTTTATTAGAAATTACAAGCAATTTAATACAAATTAAAATAAAAGAAAAATAGAAAGTGCAAAAAATGAAAGAAAAAGTAAGGATATGGTAAAAAAAGAAAAAGATACAACTATAAACAATTTTAGTAACATATCACTTTCTCTTAAAATACAACAAATGATCTCTTTTCCCACATCTCATCTCTTATCTATAAACAAATCCTTAAGCTTAGTCACTCAATCCCATAACAAATCCTTAAAGCCTCATCCAAATGAGAGAATAATGAAAGAGCCTTTGGATGATCATGTCCAAATTCAACTGCCAGCCATCTGTGAAGTTCTCTGGATAAACTTAATTTACTCAGAGGGAAAACCATATTGATGGCCATAATTTCTTTGGAGTTCAGGTTGGACAGACAGGTAAATTAACAAGTACAAAGTGTATGTATTGGAGCCAAGAAAGGATCTGAACTGTGACAATGGACTAGGCAGATTCAAGGAGAACAGAGCTTCCATTGAATTGGAAATGAATTGTTTGGAGATAATAGCAGAGATAGATTATTGTTTTAGTATTTAAAGGGCTGTGGGTGTCCTGAAAGACTGATGAAATCCACATTCAAGATTATGTTCAACCATAGAAAATCACTATGTGACTTTGGGCCAGTCATTCCATCTTTTCCTCACAAATTAGTTGTTATTGGGACAAAATGAAGGTCACATGTAGACTAGCATCAGCCACTGGTGAAGAGAAGAATATAAATATAAATAAATAATGCATGGATGGGTGGATGGAGGGATGCCTTGATTTTACTGAAAGTACTCAGAACTGTTTCATATACAGTGGTGTCTCACAAGACAAGACTAATCCATTCCGGAAGAACGCTCTTAGTGCGAAATGCTCGTAATGAGAAACACAGTTTCCCATCGGAAACAATGGAAAGTCAGATAATCCGTTCCACACACCAAAAAAATATTCACCAAAAATCATTTTCAATGGAATTTGATGTAGAAATGATTGTCCCTAACATCTGAAACAAGTAACC
>JANHZU010010885.1:105212-116531 GCA_032468055.1 Acrochordus granulatus | reverse complement strand
CTGGCAGAGCTCTCATCTTCTTCAGAGCACACAAGCCCCCCAACCACAGCAAGGTGGTGCCTCACTGAGGGACTGTTAAGTTTAGGAACCTTTTAACATGCTTTTGGAAATACTAATTTCACTTAATATTATTATAACAATAGAAACAGAGATCATTCCCCAAATAAGAAATGCAGAAAATTACTGAAAGAGTTTATTCATTATTTTATTCATTTATCAAATTTATGTTTCTCACAAATGTAATTCAGCAGCATACAATAAAACAAAATAGTTAAAAGAAGTCCTAAGTAACAAGTAAAATAATTAAACAATTATAAATAAGACCATGGAAGAATGCATCAAAATCTCACATACCATCCAGTGATGTCATGGGCTCCCTATTTCCAAGGGATCCCTAAGACCACTGGAAAAATCATGTTTAAGAGATTTCTACAAGGCCAATAGTGTCAGGACTAATATCACAACAGGGGACATGATGTTCAAAAGAGCAAGTGCCATGCAGAAAAGGCTCATTACCTGAGTCCCATTAATTGGAATTTAATTCTAAGTTGGAGCTGAAGCTGAGAAGTAAATTACAGAAATCCATGCCAGCTCAGTCGTTGCCCGGGTTAACAAGGACCGCACTAGATGTTGCTGGAGTTCCTGGACATCTGGTGAAAAATGGGCTACAGGACTCCACTGGAGAAGGAAATGGCAACCCGCTCCAGTATCCCTGCCAAGAAAACCCCACGGACAGCAACAAAAGCTTATTGGAGGGACAGTGTATTAAGATAGAGAAGATAAGTATTTGAATGCTGAGAGAAAACTAACATGTTTCCTAAACATTTGCAAGACAAAAAATAAAAACAGCTATGGAGAACTTATTATGTCTTGAACACAGTCATTGAATACTGTACTGAGGGATGGAAAAGAAAAATTAAATTCTAGTATGGTGTGTACAGGACAATCATAAATTGGAGCAGGTTATTAATGTATAAAAAAGGCACCTACAAGGAGACATGATAGCAGTCTTCAAATATCTGAAGGACTATTACAAAGAAGAGGGACAATAAGATAACACTAAAAGGAAGGAGGTTAAGCTAGACCTCAGGAAGAGTCTCTTGTATATGAGCTGCAACTGAATAGAATAGGCTGATTAGTTCTTTCTTTCTTTGTGTCTTTCTTTCTTTCATCTGTATTGACTCCTGGAGTAGTCCTTGCAATTTTTTTTGGCAAGGTTTTTTGGAAGCAGTTTGTCATTGCCTACTTCCTAGAGCATAAGGAACTGTGTTCAAGATCATCAATGGCTTCATGCCTAAAGCAGGATTGGAGTTCATGGGCTCCCAATTTCTAGGTGGGTGCCTTAACCACTATGTCATACTGGCTTTCCCTTTCTCACAAGAGGTCTTCAAACTGAGGCTGGATATTTATCTATCAAAAATGCTGTAATGGATATACAGTTGAACCTTGGATTGTGAGTACCACGGTTCACAAAGTTTTAGCAAGATAAGCAAAAATTTTCAAGAGAATTTAATTCGGTTATTGAGCAAAAACTTGCAAGACAAGCACCGCACGATGAGCTCACGTGAGAAATCTCACAACAGAGCCAATGATTCTTCTCTCTCACTGCGTAAAAAGCATAAATTAAGTGAAAGAAGAACTCCCAAGATTCAGATTCCAGATTCTGCTTCCAAGCAATAACCCTCTCTCGTTTCCTCCCTCTCATCTCCCTCACACCAGCCAAGACTCTTCTCAAAGTGTAGGAAGACTGACCCTCCCTCTTCCCTATCACTCACTCACACACACACACACACACACAGCCCTCCTTGCCTAGCACCATCCAGCCCATCCCCCGCCTGCCCATCTCTTCTCCCTTCTCATGGCATGGAGGCATGTTATGGTAAGAAACATTTCCATACCACCCGGGAAAGACCCTCAGAAAGGCATTGCCAAGGGAAAAGGCCATTTTGCCCTCAAGCGGTGGTGGCAGCAGATCCTCCCAATCCAACAGGGCTGCCCAGACAGCACTGGTTGATCAGCAGCTGAAGGCTGGAATTTGCCTTGGAGCAGATCCATAAGTGCTGGTTAATTTTTTCACTTTATATTGTGTATTAATCATTGTTACTTGTTTCAGATATTAGGGACATTCATTTCTTCATAAAATTCCATTGAAAATTATTTTTATGAATATTTTTGGGAGGTGGAATGGATCATCCGACTTTACATGGTTTCCTATGAGAAACCTCACTTCAGTTTAAAAGTGATTTGGATTAAGAGCATTCTTTCAGAATGGATTATGCTCGCAATCGGAGGTTCCACTGTATACAGATCAGGTTGCTCAACTAGAAAACTCTATGGTCTCCTGCAACTCAAGGATTTTATGAAAACTATAGGAGAGTGATAGAATTAGGCTGGTGGGAGATGTTGTTCAGCAGTATCTGGAGGGCCTCAAGTCCTGATCTACTTCCAAAATTTTATTGTAGTCCAATTTGCAAATATATAAACTTCCAAACCAACAATTGTTGTATCATATGGTTAGGAATTTTGGCTGATGAAAGAAGGTATAGACTTGAATTATGAGTATTTCCTCACCAATCAGCTTCACAGAAGCAATCAGCTTCACAAATTATGATGCAAAATAATTTTTTTAATTAATAGATTCTTGAATAACTTAGCTTTCCATTTCTGACTCAAGGAGTTTCCAGCACATTTTTGTGTGCTGGCTGTCTGTCAGAACAGTTAGGCATTAATTTGTGTGGTTTTATAATTACTATACATTCACTAGAGATTAAAAGGAACATGCATTTATCGCATAGCTGTGGAATGTAAAACGCTCAGAGAAAAGTTCTTCCAGTCGATACCAACGAAGATCATGTGAATCCCATATGTGAACTAGCAGAAGATTAGATTTGGGGAGAGCCAAATTGTTCCAGTAGCTCAGCTGACATGGGCAACCATATTAATTGCCTTGATTCTTCTTCCATATAAAACTCAGGTCACAGTCTGGAGAAGGGCCTTTTATGCAAAGCTGTATACCAAAATATAAGAGATTTATTCTTCAATACTGCAATACGACTAATTTCAAGTAGAAAAAGCTCCACCCTACATACGCAAGTACCTCCTCTTAATGTCTCCAATACTGCTTGCATAACCAAGGATGTATTTTCAAGGAATCCATGCTAAATAAGGGAAACCCATAGATCCCAATGCATTTTAATTTTGTCTGATATTATCAGTGATGCTCTCTGTCAAAGGAAGGCAAGGTGAAGAAAAATTGAAGTTGAGGGAGTTTTTTGGTCCATGCATTAAGGATGTGATAATACACACAAATGTTAATCTTTAAGAAAATAGTAAGTTTATATTATATATCAATACTAACAATATGATTAATAATAGATTAAAATAATAGCATTTATGTTAATATTATTTGCTAAAACATAGAATAACATGAAAAACATTCTACAAAAGTCCCTCCCAAGTAAATTAGAAAAATATTTCAAAAAATAATAATAAAAATGTCAGGTAAACATTACTATGAAGCTTTCCTTTTAAAGATACTGCAGAGATAAATTCACTTATGGCGAAGCCAGCTGATCAGATGATACTGTGGCCAGCTTATATTACAGAGCTGCCTTAATACTCCTTTACCAGGCACAACCTCTACTGAAAAAGAGTATCAAAGCAGTGAATACTCCCATGCCTGTGAGTACCTCTATTCATTTCTCCCCAGCAAGCTCTCTCCAATACTAGCATTCTAAGAGACTATAATTCTTCCAGCATGATTAGTTTCTTTTTACATTCCAGCACATGAAAATGAATTCTTACTGGCATTCCTAAATTTGCCCATATAATACCACTATTGTAGGAATGGCATTGGTTGCCAGTTAGTTTCTAGGTGCAATTCTAGATATTGGTCATTACCCTAAAATTTTAATTGCATAAATCCTGATGACTTTTCTAGATTGATTACACTTCTTCAGTAAAGGCCAGAAAGTACTTTACTTCTAAAGTAAAGGCCAGAAAGCTTGCTACAGGTCCTCAATCAATAGTCAACCATTCTCAGCGATCTTCTGTCTGTGGAACAGCTTGCCCCCAGATACCTCCTTGCCCCTCTCCTGTCGAGCTTTCAAAGAGCTGTGGCTTTTTGAAGGCTCAATATGGCTTTTCAGGAAAAGGTGGTCCATATTAATATGGATTAATATACTCCATTAGGAGGCATTGATAGTGAATGTTGTCACTATACTATGATGTTTATTGTTTTTAACCCTTCAAGCTCTGTTGGATGTTTACAGAGATTTGTAATAGAAACACAAATGATAAAACAGTCTAATTAATTCTGGGTACATAACCTGGATTCATAAATGCTAGAAAATGCCAAGGCTGGCTGGTTGGCTGGCTACAAGGATTCTGCATCTCAGCTTGAGACAGATATAGAAATTCTCTAAAACAGCAGGAGCTTTATTAATCAGTAAAATGTAAAGTCACATTTAAATAAAAAATACTGTCCATCAACATATAAACTTGATGAACAGAAAAAAAAAGATGGTGCTACAGTGGTATGCTTACAGTAGGTAAGCCCTCGGCCTTTACTATGGATAGAACAGTGTGGACTGTACTTAAACAGCATCTATCCATCAATATGTAGGAAATATATTGCAATTTCATATGCAGCATCTGCTGAAAATCCTACAGTTTAGAAGTATTCCTAGATGTGACCCCTTCAGATCACCAATAGCTACCTGAGTCTAGAAACTCACCTGGATTATTAATATGATCTGATCAGGGCAGTGTGATCCTGTCCACTGCAAACACGTACATATTGTTTGTGTTATACCTGTCTGTTCTTCCTTATGTTATTCCAATAAATACTGACCCAGGATGACAGTTGCTGTTCCTGATCCAAATTAAAAGAAATGTAGAATTGGCAGTCACTCCTGGCTGAACTAGTTATCATTACAAGTGGTTGTGAAGTCTGTGTGAAGTCTGTGTGAGTATCTGCATGTGGAACACCTTGTCCTATTAGGCCTTGGCTTTGTTCAAATATATTGTGAAACTATTTTTGTTCCAGCAAAACTTTGACTTGCCAAAAGGATGACAGTTTAAAACACTGATGGTGGTCTTCTCTGCCTTCACATGTTTATGTACGTATTACTGTGTTGTGATTTTAAATTGTAAGCCACCTTGTGTAATGCCATAGCATTACTCAGAAGGGAAGGACAATGTTTTTTATACAAATAATTGAGCATGACGGAGCCCTAAAGGATTGCTTCAAATTAACTGTAAGATAGCTGATAGTAGAATCATCATTTTGCTGTAACCTTCAGGTTACAGGTAGTTGAGAAGATAACTTAATCTATACTCTTCTTGAATATGGATTTAAATGATAAATAGTAAATAAAATTCTAATGATAATATAGGTAATATCAAAATAGTTAAATAAAATTCTTAACTAATGAAAAATGTGAACTATTTTAAAAGAAGCTAAACTAGAGTTGTTCATCTAACTCTAGTCCTGAGTTAGCAGTGAATGTGAAGCCATAAACTTTAAGGTCAGCTTGACAAATGTCTTATTATAATACATGCAAGATCCTGACAAGCAACATTATCATACAATGCAATACCCTGTTCCTTCAGAAGGAAAAGAATAATATATAAGGAAATGTTTCACTTGTTCCACAAGTTAATGTGGCAGAAAATGTCTCAGAGCCAGTACCTTTGAAAAATGTTTAAATAATTTTGTTATTCCTTTGTAACACAAAGGAATATAAATACCTACTATAATACAATACTCATAATATAACTTCAAAATTACCAATGTTCAAGAGGGAGAAATGAAGGAAAAGGACAGAAAAATTATGTTACAAACAGAATTAAACCAAAAACCATATTTCTCAGAAGTGTTCATACATTGCTACTTTGTGGAGGAAAAAAAATCCTAATTCAAATATTCCAAACAGCACATATCAATAATTATTGCTGCAAATCAAGTGTAGATTTGTCCTTCTAATGTATGATAATTTAACAAATCCCCAGACCTAAATAAAACTAGAGTTTTTGATATTCTGATAGAATCCAATTAGAACTACAGTATATCCAAGAACGTATGCATCTTGGCATATTAATAAGATTTTGACTGTCAGCCAAAAATGCGGCAAACACAGGGAAATGAATCTCCAGTAGCAAAAGAATTGTAACCAACTAATTTATTAAATCTTTCATGAGGTTTTTTTTGTTTTGGTAATAGCCTCATTTAAAAATAATAGAAAATGGATTTCACGTTGTTTAAAATGACTGTCTATGAATTTATCAGCACAGGATATTGAAGCATATTGATATCGAAGAATATCAATTTCATCAACTTTCTTCAACCTCCTATAAAATATATTACCATCTTAGGAGACAAGTATATATAGAGCCAAAATATCAGAACAGAATTAAAACTTTTAAAATAGTGTTTCTAAAATTTGACAGCTTTGTGGGTTAAACTCCTAGAATTCTGCAGTTATAAGGAGACAGAGTATGCCATGTTTTATAAAAATTTGTGAATAATTGTTCTAGTTTCATTGTCTATTGACCATAGGAACCTTTATTCAGATCATTTCTACAGCACTCTCAAAGCTTCCAATAATTTTCAATAATGAGGTTTGATAGCTTCTTCTCAGTAATGTGGTAATTATGTGCCATCAAATAATTTTTGACTGCTAGCAACCACATAGACAGATGTTCTTCATGACATTCTATCCCCAATCTGTTCTTGCAAGTTCTTGTTCTCCTAACAATGCACTCATCACTACTGTAACTGAGTCAATCCACCTGGTTATTTTCTTCTGCTGTTTTCTCCCATCTTTCCCAGCATTAGAGTCTTTTCCAGGGAGTTGGGTCTTCGCATAATGTGTCCATAGTAGGATAATTTAAGCTTGGTCAATTCTACCACAAGAGAGAACTCTGAATTGATTTGTTTGATGACCATCAGTCTGATTTCTTGGCTATCCATGGTATTCTTAGGAGTCTCCTCCAATACCAAAGATCAAAGGCATAAATATTCTTCCTATCCTACGTCTTTAAAGTCCAATTTTCACTTCCATAGTGTGTTCAAAGAGAATACTAAGGCTTGCACAATTCTAATTTTGTTGGTAAAGATACATCACAGCATTGGAATACCTTTTCCAAAGCCTTGATGGCTGCTGTACTGAGTAATAGTCTGCAACATATTTCTTGACTGCTTTTTCCTTTCCTGTTGATAGTTGATCCTAAAAGGCAGAAGCTATCCACTACTTTAATATCTTTATTTTCAAGTCTAAGGTTTGTTGTTATGCCAGTTGTTTTTAGTTTGGTCTTCTTTATATTTAATTTTAGTCCCAACTTTTTTACTGTGCTCTTGACTTTTGCTACTAGGATTTGCAGAACCTTTGCATTTTCAGGATAGTATCATCAGCCTAACACAGATTATTGATGTTTCTTCCTCCAATTTCTAAACCATGCTCATTTTTTTCCAATCAGATTTCTCTTAATACGTACAGTATTCAGTATATAGGTTGAATAAATAACGGAAGAGTATGCAACTTTTTTGCATTCCTTTGCCAACCTGGATCTAGTCTGTTTGAGCAAGTTTTGTCTGTACTTTGGCTTCCTGACCTGTATATAAGTTTCTCATAAGAACTAATACATTCAAACAAGTCAATAATGTCAAAATAGGATAGAGACCAGGACAAAAGACAATTAGAAGACAATGGAGATGTGCTTATACTATTTATATAGTTTAAAAATTAAAATTTAATGAATTATTGGCAGGTGGGCTAAAGGATACTTAAAATTAATTCAGTCTGAAAATTACTATCTTTAAACAAAATGAAATATTGGAATATTGTTTAAATATTGAAGAGGGATGGAACAGAAAGAGGGTGTACAGGAAAGTTAAATTTGATGAACCAAGAAAATAATGTAAAATTGTTTGCAAAATAAAGTACTTCTCACATCAAAATACTAAAAAAAGAAAGCATGGGTAGCAATACATATATATATATATAGTCAAAATATGACTGAATTCAAACTGTAGGCTAAATTATAATGATATTTGATTTGTTATGGCTTTTCATGTTGAGTGGTCTGCCCATTATGGTTTATTTAATAAACCATTGTTAAATATATAATGGTTTTGTATAAAGTGTAAATGTAGCCTGTATCTTCAGACTGCAGGGAAGAATGTCTCATGGTTCATTTATTTCTAAAACTGCCTTTTAACTTCAGCATTAGCATGTTGAAAGAATGAGTCTAGCCTTGTGAACTTTCTGCTAATTTCCAGGATTAATAATATAATCCTCTACTTGTACTTTAAAGTAGGTGTGTGCTGAAAAGGGTTTGGAGTAATTTGTAAGACCCTTGTTGTCCACTGTTTAAAAGAAAGTAGATAAATTTTGTAATAGTGATTTCTCCCCAGTCACCAATGATGGAATCAATAGGAAAGGGTTAACTCCACTCTTTCTCTTGAGAAAAGGGGAGTGAAGTTTTCTTGTTTCGTTCAGCCTTCTCCTAGAGAAGAATATAAGGAAGGAGATGATGATCATATAGAAGACACTGCTACTTATACTTGGATGAGTATCAGTATAATAACTGAAATCTGCATACCAAAGAGGACTCTCCCAACCTAAAACAGCATGTGGCCTCCAAACCAAGTAGTATAACCGTGGCTTCAATAGCATGAATGAAGCCTCTATGAGTGAACTAGAAAAGCTGAAGAACTTGGAGGAAGTGGAGAGTCAGATGCTATGTGAGAGAATTTCCCCCTTGAATTTCTCAACTCAAACCAGCTTGATAACAAATTGGGCACAGATCCAAAGCATTTAGTTTTGGAAGTCTAAATTGTGTAGCCTTCTAAACTAATAGATGAGCTCATGTTCAGGCTTTTCTTGGAAAATATTCTATAGTATCATGGCTTCCCAAAGGAATTTGAAATATGATTCTAAGCAGTAGGTTGTTCTCTTACTTTTTTCTTTCAACAGTTTGTGACTGCAACTTAGTTGCCATAAGCTTTCATAAAGCAAATTGCCATTTATTTAATGTTCTTTCAAAAAACAAGAATAATTTAGATTTGGACAGGGATTTTTGAAGATTTCTGATAATCTCTCAGGTTGCTCTACAGTGTGGTTTCCTACATCACTGGTATGCAGCACCATTATGAACAAATTTTCACTTAGTAGTAAAACCAAAAGTACAAATTAGATGGCTTTGTTTATTGTGTGCTGACTTCTTTCGCATTGGGTAGCTTGATCCTGAAAGGCTGTGTATAATTTGTAATATTTAAATAAGTAAAATATAAATTATCTATATGCAATAAATGTTCAAATAAATAAAATATTTAACAATTTATATCAAATGAATTGCTAATTTAAATATTTTTGTAATATTTATCATGTTGTGGCAGATGGTTATAAAATTTGATGTTCCTTAAACATATTCTGATTTATAACAAATGCTTCCTCTTTCCTTCTCCTTCTGGCTACCCTAAATTTCCCACAGAGTCTGGAGAATAAACAGACCTTGATGTTCTTAAGAGCAAGCAAACACAGACATTTAGACTGATTCTTGGACTTCAGCTCTATCTCCCATTCATAGGTCATTTGAGAGATTCTTGGATATGCTTCTTGGTTTTCATGACCTCCTGTTTGTCTCACCTTTGGTCACAGCCTCTGTTTGCTTTTCAGGCAAGAGATGTGCATATGTATAGCTTATAAGGATTTGCTGAGGGGTAAAGGTAAACTCCTACTGAGAGATCAGAGCCATTTAGAAGAGAATGTAATATTCTGATGGGAAGTTTCTGTGCTGTTTCTTCCATGGATGGTGTCGAAGAATGGCCAGGTCAAACTCAAAGTGAAATTTCTCTGCCAAACAGGGACTTTTGCTCCAGTGGCTCTGTGGGCCCAAGCCAGGAAGTTGCCTCCTGCTTTCTGTGTTCAAGAAAGTTATTACTCTTTAAAACTCAAGATTCCCTTCTGTTTGCACTGCAGTCATCTCACCTGGCAGAAAAAACAAGGTGACTCTGCTCTGCCCAGAATGCAGCTAATGTAAGTTGGATAACCGCAAAGGAATGCCTCTGTGTCTATGGTTAGGTAAACATGAATGTAGGCAGAAGATGAAGAGGCACATAAGAAATCAGGAAATATCTCCTTGACAACTGTCTTGCCTAAAATGTGGGGAAGGCAGATGATCTGCAAATGAAGTAACAAAGCACTCTCTTGTAGAAATGAACAAATGTACATGTGCAAATCATGACCTGAATTAATGAGAATATACATAGACACAACGCACTTCCTTGCTTTCTCACTTCCCTTCTCTTCTTGGTGCTTTTGCAGCAGTAGAATAGTTATCAGAAGAAAAATAAAGGATTTCAAAGATTGAGGCATTCAGATAAAGAAGACTATGGTCAATAGTTCTAATTGAATTGGAACAGCGATAGTAAAAGACTCTTCAGAGTCAAACTGCTGTGTATAACTCAGACTGTAAATTTTGCTACTATTACCCATTTGAAAGTCAGGAATCCTGACTAGTTCTAAAATAACCGAAACACACGTGTAGAAGTCTGCAAAATATTCCAAATGTTTCAAGCTCAAAACATTTCTAATTCTGATTTTCTTTGGAGCTCAGGACAAAACAGGACCATTTCCAGTGACGTGCGGAGAATTCCAAGAGTCTCAAATTTTGTGATTGGCTTGCTTTATAAGTTGGGAAGAGCTCAGTGTAAGTTTTTTCAAGCATAATCGATACAGTAGCAAGAGTTTTTTTTCAACCTTTTTGTAGTTGACTGAAACCACATACACAAAGGAAGAGGGTGAGGTGCAGAAACAGCTGCAGATATTTAAGCCATTTCCTCTTCATCTCCCAGTACATTAGCTTACCTACAACCACGCATGGGTAGGACCTGTGGAGTCTGAAAACAGGAATGGTTCTTTAGGTAGAGGCTTCATCTCCAAAGCTTAACGCCCTTACATTATGTTGTTTGCTAAGAAAATAGAAAAGGCAGTCTAGCCCTTTGAATAGGTTAAGTCCATCACTTGTTTCTCTTTCACATTATGGCCAAAAGTTTAGCATTTCCTTTTCAAATATTGGAACTGTAATAAGTATCAATTCCACAATTTCAAGCACTGTTGTTTGCTGTATGAGCAAAAACATGTGGTGTTACACTTTTATATCCGAGAGTCTTCGGATTTCGGCGGCATATAAATTTAATGAATAAATAAATATATATATATATGAGTGTGCCAAAGCCAAAAATTTACAAAATGCATTTTAAATCCCATCTTTTCTTCAGAATTATCACAAAAATATGTATAGGCTCCCTCTTCT
>JANHZU010010885.1:79134-89145 GCA_032468055.1 Acrochordus granulatus | reverse complement strand
AAAGCTTAGATTTCTAATCTGCATAGGTCATTGGGCAAAGGGAGAGAAACCATCACTCTTTAAAACATCTACAGTGGGTTCTCCAGAAGTGAAGATCAAAGTAGAGATGAATTGCCTAATTTGGGAACAGATATAGCTTTAAGGATGAAGGAAACATGGTGGTTGTATTTTCCTCCTCCACTCTGCTTCATTAGCATTATTTAATATTGCAGCTCATGCAGTGAACAACTGTCCCAAAATCACATTGCTCTGCATTCTCTGCAACTAAACTGCAGAATCTTCTAAGCAGGGAAGTCACGAAGGTCCCTTTAGAATGCTACACAAGGTTCCTCTCCATTTCAGAAGTTCCTCTGCCAACAGTGGGAGCAGAGTCATTCTGAGCTCAATGCATAGCCCCGCTAACCCTTCATCCAAATCATATCTGGATGGATTAGCCAAATTATCCAGCTATAATTGATAATGGGGAGAATCTCTGCTAATTTTTTGTTGTTATAAGTTCTGTATCACAAGTCCAGCAGAGAATACTATGTCTTAACATATTCACACTAATTTATAACGCTAAAAAGTAAGCTCTCGCCAGTTTTTCCCTAGAGAGTCCAAAATGTAACAAGCCAATTTCGAACTTATTAGGCACAAAAAAGAAAACAAAAAGATAAATGCAGTTGTATGTATATACCCCTCATTCACACACATTCACACATCCTGCCTGTTGCGCATATATACTTTAGATTAATATCCCTTTCCAGAGATTTTCCAGAAGTATCTTCAGTGGCAGCTCTATGCATAATGATGGTAGACAGGGCTGTTCAACTGCCCAGCTATCTGTTAGTCCCCCTTTTATCCTCCGTCTCCGTCCGCCAATATGATATCCATTATTTAAGTAGCCAACAGGGATGGCAGGATTCCAGGAACATCTCCTTGAGCTGATAAGTCCAAACATCAGCCATTTCCCATCATTAAGGCCAGAACACGTTATCTGCGGCAAAATGTTCCTGCAGCAAGTCAATACAAAAACATACACCAACGACCCAGTGAAGCCAGCAGATTGTGAGCCAAACTTGAGAACAGATTTTCGAGGAAGAAGGGGAAGGGAAGTTGATTGAATCATCAGTTCCAGCATTTAAGAGTTATTTCCTTGACCTTTTGACCCACAGTATTCCAAGGTGCCATTTTGGGGATCCCCTGCCATCTCTTCTCTTGTACAAATGTTTCACCAGATGGGACTGGGGCAGGAGAGTGGGGAGAGGAAGTGAGATCAATGGACCAGCAGACTTCAGAAGGTCAGGAAGAGTATGAAGATTATATGGAACAGTTTTGACTGGAGTCCAGTCAGTTTTTCTTACATCCCAAATAGCCCACTTGTGTCCACAGCAGTTGAGTATATCCAGTGAAGACACCAATAATGTTAGCAATGTTTTAAAAATTCAGTATATATACATATACACATACATATTCATATACATATACATATACTTCATGTGAAATGGGAGTCCCAAGCATATATCACTCCACTCTCCCTGGCTCTATATCTTAGCAGCATGAGAAGGAAAGTTTTTTCTGTAAAACCAGTTCAAAACCAAAAGATGAATCCTGCGCAGGTCCTCAGGGAATGTAATTCCAGAGTCCATCATCTATACTCAAAAGTGCTGTGCGCTGCTGATCCTTCATTTTAGTGTTCATTTGGAATAGTGTTTGTTTTCCATTCCTGACCAGGTGAGATGTCAGGCTTCAGAACCAAGGCTGCTCCCGCACTCCCTTTCTCCTCTGCTGCTCACCGCCTCGGTTTTTCACATCTGTGAAGGAGAAAAGAGAAAGGAGGAGAGGTTATGGCACCAACTGTGAGATTCTCAGAGTAGCTAGGGCATTAACAGATGAGAAGAAACCTCTTGGGTTAAAAAATTAGCGAAAAAGTTGTGTGCCAGAATACACCAAAATGTATGGTGTACAGGAACCAGTAGGACTTGCTCTTAAAGAATAAACAAAAGCCATTGCATTGCCTCCAGTTTTTTTTCCTCCACACATAACAACAATACCTATTAAGAACTACTTCACCTCCAAAGTTGATTTTTATATCCTGGCATACCTCTCACTCACACTTGTATCGGAACAGTCTACCCCATTCTCCAATCTAATCTTGTTTGCTGTTTTTAAAGAGGTGCATCCAAAGCAAGCTAGGGGTGCCCTGTGCCAGCAAAAGGGGGGCAAAGAGCTTAATTCCACTGCTTGCAGAGGCATTAGTGCCTAACACAGTAGCAACTGTAGCAGCTCTGCAGAAGCCAGGAAATGAAGAATCAGCTATACCCTTTGATGGTCCAGATTTCCTCCCTGCATTGAAGAGTTCTTTTGAAGCAACCAAGCAGCTGCCAAATCCCAAACAATCCAGCCCATCTTCTGTTGCTACTCAAGGGCATCCTGAATGCTGGCCTTGGTCTGCACTGGGGCAAATTCTCAGTTAGCCATTTTTTCCCTTCATCCCTTGGGAATAGCCTGACACTTTCTTAAAGGATTATTTCAAACTACTCAATGGTTAATTTGAGGAGGAACTATCAAGATCAAGGTTAGATAACTGTCTGGTTTCTCTTCAGGGGCTACTTCTGCACGGTGAACTGTAACTCAAGAACTGGCTATCTTCTTGCTGCAGTACTAGGCATCCACACTCAGATTACAGACCCTCACAAGCTTCCGCTACACACACAGCCATGTCCCAGGTCCTTACCCAGACAGAATTGACTTTCATGATGTATATAAAGCCCAACACCATCTTCCTGATTCTTGGTGAGCATTTTTTGATGTATTTGAAATAGTAAAACCTCATGTGCTATTCTCAGAGATCTGGAGAAATTCTTGCTACCCTCATCCCAGCAAATGAGTTCTGCCTTTTCAGAAGCATACTTAGTAATAGTAGGCTGGCATTTGCAGCCACAAGGCAGGTAACTCAGATGATAGACGCATGACCCCAGGCAGAATACCCATCCGGGTTGGATATCCTAGTGTAATTCTAGTTTTGTCTACTTGGATCACCTGAGCTGTAGCCAAGATATTTTTCGAGGCACCTCACTTTTCTGAATACACAGAAATAATATAGAGAAGGAAAGGGCTAATTACACACTCTTCTTAGAAAACACATGCTCTAGGGTAAAAGAGAAGTACAGGAAAAAAATATATGTCTGGATTTATTATTCAGTCCCAGATAGATTTAATCCATTGCAGGTCTGATATAGAATTTAAAAGATGGATTGGGGTTTTGCTTCCATCCTGCAAACATAAAGCATAGGGCAAGATCTTTGCTTATGAGGCAAAAAGACTGGCAGTCTCATTAAACAGCCAGCCGCATTATACAAGACTTGCATAAAGATCTCTGAGGATTTCTCCTGGATTCTATCAATGTGGAAGGGGCCACCTTGTTCCCTAAGAAATGTATTCTAGATTATCATCACTCTACTAGCAAACAGTTCAGCTGAAGTCTGCCAGAACAAAAGAAGCTTTAAATTTTAAGCAGATTGCACCATGTCTTTCCCCCTTGACCTATCTGGCCAAGCAGAAAAAAAAGAGGGACACTAGAATACTGGCATCAAAAGCCAGTAAAAGCTAATTCCTTTTTCTCTCTCTCAGTGTGTATTTGAATGAATGTGTCTGAGAGAGTAGTATGTGGGGTTTATTTTCTATTTTTCATTCTTCAGGACACAAACCTGCAAGTGCGCTCGTTTAACTCAAGCTGCTTCGACTTGCAACGTGAGTCTGTGAATTTGCAGGAACATTTACAGGTCAGGGGATCTTGTTTGTACAAGTGCTTTCTCCTTTCTGAGCAAGGTTCACAGTGACTGCAAAAAGGCAAAAGGAAAGAGGTCTAAGCTACAGCGCTTTAGCGGGAAGAAATGTACACATGCAACACCCTACACATTGAAGCAACCCTTGCCCCCACCCCTTGACCCACTCCCAACACTGCACATCTAGAGCACTGCTGGGTGGTGGACATTCCCAAAAGCATTCCAACACTTACTTGCAATAGCTTTTTAAAAGGCAGAAATGGGCTCTCTGCAACTGCGTAATCCACAAATCCTGCATTCGTCCAGTTTGCAGTGGAAATGAGAGCCTCATTATTGTTAACCGAGGTCTCTGAGCCAACAGCAAAAAAAAAAAATACTCAAGGGCAACTCCTACAGAGAAAACCCTGGCTTAAAAAAAGAAAGCAAACTTCAGAACCCAGCTGCTCCTATTCAAGTTGTGTTGTTTTCCATATGGATTGAATCAAAACAGCAGCTCTTGAAATCCCCCACCCACATACCCCCAGCACCTCAGAATTACTGGAAATGCAGGATTTGGTGAATTGAGGTATAGAAGAAGCAGAGAAAGAGAAAAGGCACCCAACTCCAGCAGAGAGAGGAGAGCACTCCCAAATTTCCCAGAATCCTCTAGCTCCCCTCTGGTAATGGTTAGTAGTAGTTGCTATCGGTCTCCATACACACACACAGAGGCAAACATGCATGAAAGACAAGTATCAAGCTCTTGCTGCCACACCAACAGGTTTAAAAGTGATGGCCAAGAGGAAATTAAGAGACATGGGTTGGGGGAAATCATGTAAGAGCATTCTAGGGGGAAAGCAAGAGTGAAACGAGAAATCTGCATGTCCCTTCAGGTCCCTGTGTCTTCCAAAGACAAAGAATCCCAAGCAAGGGGAAAAAAAGATCTCAGTTTCTATATGCTTCCCAATATCCCCAAACTAAAGTGCCACCACAAGAACAAGTGATTTAGAGATGTGAGTGAAAATTGTTTGCTCTTTTGATTGTTTAATTAGTTGTAATGTAAGTAGGAGTTTTGATCTGAGAGGTCAGAGGAGGAAATGGGTAAAGGGCTGGGTCTAAAAGCACATGATGCAAAACGTACAAATTCTGTGGTTTATACCGGCCTCTCTTGCACTTTCTGTTTTGACCCTTCCCCTTTCCTCGCTTTGATTTTCTGGAAGAAAAACAAAACAAGCAAGAGAGAGAGCAAGAAAGTGCACAGGGGAAAGGAAAAAGAGAGAAAAGCTACCATATGCACTTAGCTACAAGGGAAGCATCTAAACCGTGGAAGCCCTTGGAGTTGAGGCATTTCTTCTTTCTTGTCGTATGCAGCCCAGAGATGCTTTTTAAGATGGGTGGCCATACACATCTTTGAAATAAATAATTTGTTTCTAGTCTTCACACAACCCTATTCCAAGTTGAAACAGGACAAGGCTCTCAACTTCCCTTCCAGTTACAGATAGGTGTGTCTCACTTCAAATATGTCCCAGCCTACCACTCTGCTCCTTCCCCAAGAAACTGAAATGCCTTGTTTTGGTGCCACTTGCCAATGAGGGTCCTAAAAGTCACCTCAATGGGGTCTCCATCCTCAGAAGGTAAGAAAGAAGATAGGCAGCACTATCACTCCTGACAATCTACAAAAGTGGCATAGTGTGAAACTTGTTTTTTGATTGTTTTCATTTTGACATGTACAAGCTCTACCCTCAACAAATCATTTCTGGAAACTCCCACTGGAACCAGCAGAAAGCATTTTGGGCTTTCACCTGCAGGTAGCTAATAGTGAAAGACGGAGAGGTAGTTCTGAAGCCTATGGAAAAAGAGGCAAACTGCCCTGGTCTTTCTTGGGACATAAGATAATTATGGCCTTTCTGAACCCATTACTATAGGTGTTATTGCAAATAATGAAGAGCTCTGTGAACTGATATGTACAGGCAGAAAAACACTGATTGCTCTTGCTGCTCAAGTTTTTCCTGGTACTAGAGATTTAAAATAGAGCCAATTTCTACAGTGCTGGGTAAAGCAAGGAGGCTAACCTAACTATTGTTCCTTGGAAGATGGCACAATGTCATTTTTTTACCCAGAGAATTTGAGCCCTCTCCCATACTACAAATGCCAGAGAAACTAATGTATAGGTTTGGTTTTCCATCTTTTCATTAAAAACTATGATTCTAATAAATCAACTGTTCTGAGCAGTTTACCAGTCAACCCAATTTAATATCGGCTACACTATGTGACAGAGCCTCAAATAGGTTTTTAGACAAATTATTTTCTCAGTTCTGCTTGGAAAAACCCTTCTGCAAAGCAAATTAAGGTCTTCCTATGTATTTTGGATAATGTATACAGATATAGAGCAGCAATCCCAGCCAAGGAGAAAATCAGGTGAAACACTGCCTGCTGCTCCAGCAGCAGACTCTGGAGAGATGCACATGGAAACATGCATTACCCTTGGGACAAAACCTAATACAAAAAGTACTCCTTTCTTCCTAGAAATAGTTTATTTAAACTTTGGAAGAAGGAGATGCTGTAACAAAGCAGATAGTCCCTGAGGTTAATGGATAGGATATGCTCTGGATCTTGTTCAAGCCTCTTAGTTGGCATCAGTTTTTCTCTCCTAACCACAAGCAAAGAAAGCATCACAGGAACACAGTTAGAACTACTAGCAGGGCAGAGAAAGCATGTTTACTTCAGGAAAGTTTCACAGAGTTTTACATTAATGCCACATTCATCCAAAGGCACACCATGAAAAAGGCATCAACCATAAGAACTTCAACTTAATCCAAACCAGAGGGAACCCGATACTGATAACGGAGATTTGCAAAGCAAAGGAAGCCACCTGGAGGAGCGGAAAGCTATAGTCCCAGAGAGGAGACTGTGGCCATATTCTATCTGCACCAGTGCTCACTCAATCACAACACTCTTACATCTCTGAATCACTCTTCCATTCAGCTGAATAACATATGCACCAGAAGAGTATAAGCCAAGCTAGGAATATTTCCCTGGGCAATCCAGTGATGGCTCCACATTGTGAATTTATGAGAATTCAATTAAACTAGGACATGTATGAGAACAGTATAACTAACTAAAAAGATCCTCCCCAACCTCCACTCTCTCTTTCTCCCCCAACTTCCATGCCAAATGACAGACCATGAACCATCTTAATATACCCTCACAGTTCATGTATGTATTTTTAAGCTGAAAATTGAAAACAAAATCCATATTTGGTTAGGCTTCCCAATGTGTAGGGAAGAATTCTATTTTATCATCCAATAATGCTACACAAAGTTCAAAATGCATATCAATTGCATATTACAAGATCAACTACTTCCATTCCCATAAACAATTCATCTACAGTCATCACAATGCAGTGTTTCCAGATGCTTTGAACTACTACCTCGTTGGCCCCAGCTAGTAACACCAAGAGTTTGGGATAGATATTCCAAAAGCACTATAGAAGGCACCATGCTGGGGAGGGCTCGCAACAAAGTGAGTATGACTCTCTTTATTCCATCTTTCATGATTAATTTGCCAGGTTAATTCACATCAGAACACTATCCACCCTTAGACTGGGTGTACATGTCCTTTGGTTCATGAAAGGGAAAGCTCCTTGCTCTAAATGAGGTAGCAGAGCTCCCATGCATAGACTTAATGTTAGATATCTATGAAAGTTGCTGTAAACATCAGCAAGTTTTCATCAAAGCAGCAAAGAGAGAGAAGGGCAATGGTGTCAAATGCATGTGGAAGGAAAGCTTCAGCTAAAATCCATTTGAAAAGGGATAAAAGCTTTCAGTTAATTCCATGCTGTTCCTTACATATTTTTATAAGTAAATAGTTTCAAGATGGCCTCAAGGCATAAGGGAACCACAGCTGTCAAAGCTACATGTGTGACTGTAGCTAAGAAAAATGGATTCAAGATTTTGTTCTTTAGATGAACACTTGATTTCTTTTTAAAAAAACAATCAGTTCTTATTTGTAGTAATCTGGGAAAGAAAGGAGAGAGACTATCAACACCAACTTGGGGGAGGGATATAATCCAGGTCACTTACTTTTCTTGTCTAATTTTGACTTCTTTCTTTTGCCTATAATGGAAGAAAAGAACAGGATTAGGAGAGAACTATCAATAAATACAAACTTCACACCCACACTTTTTTTATCCTTTAATAAAGGATGCTCTTTCTCCTTCCAGCACTACCTATCTCAGCCTTCCAAATGTTCCACACTACTAATTCCATTATCCTTGTCAACTGCTGATGTTATCTGGGAATAATGGCAATAGAAGCTTAAAATACCATAGGACCATTAGGTTATTGAAGGCTGGCCTTAATTATGATGGCCAGGGGCAGAAAACCAGAAGAAGCACATGTCTTTCTGACCAGATAAAAACACTGTTCAGAATGTATGCCTAAATACATGCATAAAAGTCACAGACTCATACTTTTTGGCCTTGCCCCCAATATCCCAGGCTCTATTTTCCTACGGTCAACACTGATTAAGTAACAGGATCTGAAGCTAATTTTTTTGCATATTGACATGAAAATGAATAAAGCTGCTCTGTTCTCAGAACTTTTCCTTATAGGGATCTATTTAATATTAGATTTCTATCCCACTCTTATTTTGTACAGCTCAAGGCAGTGTACATAATGTTCCTGCCTTTTATTTTCCCCACAACAATCCTGTGAGGTGAGTTGGGCTGAGACTGTGTAACTGGCCGAAAGTCACACAACTGACTTTCATACATAAGGGATTCTTGTCCAGCAGTTAACCACTATACTAAACTAACTCTTTTGATCATAATCATGTTCCCATGACCAAGAAAACTTGTAATACAAAGGCCAGAGATTAAGGGATCAGAACATATAGAGACACAGGCATAAGCCCAACTATCTGTTTACTCAGCTGGAGCAGAATAGCAATACAATTTTTTCAACTAGCTGCTGGTCCTCAATCTGCATTTACTCAAAGAATGTACCAAAGAGCCAGTGAAATTTCCATGACAGAAGTTGAGAACATGCAAGCATACAGACACACACACATTCGTTTTGTGGACATAGTTGCAGACAAATATAGAATGCTGCTCCTCCTGAAGCAATGTTGATGTAACTGAGATTTCTAAGGAGGAAAGGTTAAAGCCCTCCTGTTACTGGACAATAAACTTACATTATCACTTTATATAAATTAAGTTACCAGGCCTATAGTTAGCAAGCAA
This sequence comes from Acrochordus granulatus, assembly GCA_032468055.1. Lineage (NCBI taxonomy): Eukaryota > Metazoa > Chordata > Lepidosauria > Squamata > Acrochordidae > Acrochordus > Acrochordus granulatus. Next base: position 80,160 of record JANHZU010010885.1, on the reverse strand, counting down.
AACACACACTTAAACCATGAAATTTTGGCTGGATAGATGTATACAAGTGGGTAGGTGGATACTACTGGTACAATTGCAAAATAACACATCCTACTCCAAATTCAAACAGAAAAACTCTGTCCTCACCTGCATTCACATTTACTGTGTTGCTGGAAGCTCATCCGATGTATGTTCTGGCTCTGAAAATGTTTCAGTTTCATTATCTAGAAGGAAAGAATGGAGAGGAAGGAGAAAGAAAAGGAACGGTGAGTCACATTCAGAAAGGGGTTATGCTCAACAGCTACCTCTCAAAAAAAGTAAAATAATGCTAAAACAAAGGGGCAAAATTAAGGCTAAAAGAGTTAGGACCCTGAAACTGACATCTTATCCCCACTTTAGCCTCTAAACAGTGTTTCCCAAACTTGGCAATTGTAGGATGTGTGGATTTCAATTCCCAGAATTCCTTAGCCAGCCATGTTAGGAATTGAAATCCACACATTTTAAAGTTTGAGGAACTCTGCTCAAAACTCATGGGACTTAGTTTTGAGGAGGTATGTATAGGATAATGCTCAAAAGCACTAATAAATGTCAAATTCATAATATGATTGGCCACACCAAAGAAGTACAAGTCATCTTCATTTAGCAACCACAACCGGATTTGGCAACTCAGTTTGTTAATCAGTCATTAAGTGAAACTGACTGTGCTTACAATCTTACTTCATCTTTCCTTTGCTTTACAGATCTTGCAAAGGTATTAACTGTGAGGATTGGTTGTAAAGTTACTTTTTCATCCCTGTAATATCTGCAAATGGTCACTAAACAAGGCAGTCACTCAGCAAGGACTACCTGTACTTCGTAAATGAGCCTCGTGTTTATAATCCACAAGTTTAAAAGTTTAAAAAAACTGCCCTGCACTCCAGAACAGATTGCTTTACCAAGCCCTTGTATACTACAAATGTGGCTGTGGCTATTTCACACAGATCCTTTGATACCTAGATTCTAAAACCTGGGTGCCATTGGAAGAGACTTAAGCAAGGCATATATAGT
>JANHZU010010885.1:65205-76318 GCA_032468055.1 Acrochordus granulatus | reverse complement strand
GGGGGGGGGATGGAGATACATGGCTCAGCGCAAGAGCACGAAGTTTGCCTTCCAAACAGAACATGAGAACTGCTAAACGAACTGCCAGCAAAACCCGGGCTTCTGCCTTTTCCTCCAACAACGGCATGAGAAGCGGCTAATGGAAGTTAGCTTACAGAGGAAGGAGATACTGTTCAACCGAAGCGTTCTTCGCCTTCCAAGGCTTGCAGCGGCTGCGTTGATAACCCAGTGTGATAACAAGCACAAATTGCTTGCATCATGGAAAAAACAGAAACCAGTAAGCGCTTCTGAACAGTCCTGAACCTGTGACAAACCAGCATAAAGGTTGCTCCGCGGAAGCGCAGGCACGTGCTGGGGCGGGGGAGAGGGAAGAGAGACGGGCTGCTGCGTTGGGCGCTCTTGATCGCCGCAGAGTCAATTCCTGGTCGTGCAGGGCTGAGAGCGCCGCCGCCGAGGAGGAGCCTGCCTGGATTTCGACGGCTGCCCAGCCTCGGTGCCTGTTTCAAGAGGCAGCTGCTCTGAGCGGCAGTGGATCGCGGCGGGCATCGCCATCCGCAGCGATCCTCGGTCCAGCCCCAACTCTGATATCAGCCTCTCAGGCCTCCTGGGATTAGTGCGGCCGGGCGCTCCTCCTCGCTCCCCTTCAGGGTGACCTTAACCTTAAAATACAGCTGGAAGAATCAAACAATTTAGTTCTGGGAAACTTGCCGGCACGTAGCCAATCACGTAACCACCTTGCTGATTATTCATTTCTTTCATTAGAGAGCCAAGAAACTTGGTCATAAGAAGTTGAAACGTTATTTTCTACCTCCACGTGCATCTGCATTCAGAAGGAAGCTAATGGCCAGAGACAAAGACTGAGCAACTCAAACACTGGCCTGTCGTGCTGTGAAATAAATTCAGTATGTTTTTCCATGTAATGAAATCTTATGCCCTACATACACTGCAAGAGATGCCTAAAATATCCAAAATAGTACTCAATGTGAAAGTCAGGAAGCATCTAGTGTGTTTGCCTGAGCAACTAATTCACCCTTGAGCAATATCATGAACTAAATGGCTATCCTGAACGATTTAGAATTTTTAAAAATGTATAGTAGCATATAATCTGCGGATCATTCAAAAGAATGCATCCTATATCCACAAATAGCCAGCAGACATTTAACACCTTCTGTAGAGTTTTTATTTTGATCTCATCACTTTCAAATGTATGAATATGAGAAAGGGAGAAGGACAGTGGAGGAATTATTAGCTTCCAAAAATTGTGACAGATGAGCACAGTAATTATTATAAGGATATGAAAAGTGACTCAAGGCATCATCTTATTTCTGAAGTCTTTCAAGATTGTAGGGGGTCCCTATAAAAGTTCCATATAACGTACAGTAAGTCAGTTCTGCCTATTTCTTAGGTAATCATGAATCATTTGAAATTACTTCGTGTTTCACTGATATCGAACCAAGAATGCACATCTCTGGTAAACCCCACTGCTCGCACATTCTCATTAAGATAATACTTCTAACAAAAAGCATTTATTCTTCTACCACATTTGAAAGCAACATTTCTAGATCACCTTACTAATATGTCATTGGTCCAAGAACACTACAAAAGCAGACTCGAGGCAGCCACAATCAATAGGAAAAAAAGTAAGAAATTGCTTTGTCACTTTCCATTCTTTCAGATGAATGATATTCAAACAAGAAAAATGGTGCAGAAATACAGAGAGAGGTTTGAGTACTCTGACGTTATGATACCAATGCAAGAGCAAGGGAAATTAAGAAAAATTTGTCAATCCTATTTAAGAGAGATTAGTCATACCAGAAAGGGGTAATAACTTGGAGTCAGGCCTTCTCATTTGCAGTTTAACATACAGGAGTATGGAATCTTAAATAGTGCAACTTGATTATTTGCATCTTTAAAACATTACTATTAGCCTAGCAAATAAGCTATTTCTGTGGTCCCGCAGAAGAAACCAGAGGAGCAGAGCTTTATACCTAGGTCTGCAAAGGTACTTCAGCAACTGTTTTGCAATTGCCTGCTAATCACATCTCTTAATATTCAATTATGGCAATCAGATTGGGGCTTAGTAATAAAGCCTGGTTTTATCTAACTACTGGATGACTTTGTGACATAATGCATAACCTTTAAGCAGAAGGAAAAATGTAATTATGATAACCTGCAAAATCCTTGCTGGCCTTTTCTGAAACACAGCATTCTGCAGAGTTCATATCAGTCACTGAACTCAAAGAAATCCAAACAACTCCTTTGTGATAGAGTAGCACAAAATACAAGTCAGAGCTTGAATGACATTCATGCATTTGCAGCTCAAGATAAAGGGCCAAGCAAGCAGTTTAAAGATCAACTTTCCATGCAGTGGTTTTCCCACCTATGCAAAAAAAGGAAAACCCTAACCCAACAATCGTGTATTCATTTTCAGAGCAAGAAATATTAAACTGGAACAGCAATCAGAATACAATATAAAATGGGCGTGCTCTTACAAAGTCATTCTCCCCGAAGACTCTGACAACACTCTTCCAGTTCACCAGGCCAAAAACCTGGTTGCAATTGAAAATAACTGTGGCAAGAGGAAAGGCTGCCCCCTGCTGTCCACTCTAAGAACAGCAAAGAAGTGCCACTCCCTGAATGGCCCAAACTAAGGAGGTTCTTGCAACAGCAGAATTTCACACTGTGGGAAGCAAGTTATTTGCTATGAATCTCGGATTTAGGTGAACATCTACTGCCCAAAGCCTCAAAGACTGTGAGGACTATGCGGCGTTTAAACGAACGGTCCCTGCGCTGTGAAACAGTAGAGGCTACCCTTCTGTCAATAGTTTAGAAACTGCCATTGTTCTCCGAATCCCTCTCAATTTCTTGACTGTAATATGCTTATTTCTACATCTCATCCTTTCCTTCCTTCCTGTTACATATTTTGCAAAGTACTGTGTAAGATTTGAGGGTTACTGAATATCTTCTTTATGAGAAATCCCTTGCAATAAAGAGTTCTAATAAGCATTTGGCTCAAAGCCAAATCAGCAGACAAATGCATTTAGACCACCACTGCCAAAATCCGGATAATCGCAATATCCTGGCTTCAGATACAGTAGAACTTTCTGTAGCAACCTACTTCAACCTGATAGCTTCCGGACTTCAGCTTCCATAATCCTCATCCAGTGTGGGCAAACATTTCTGCAGACTCAGACTCAGGAGCAGGCTGGAGATGGCTGGTCTAAAAGTTTAGAAGCACAATAGAGCTTCCATTCTATTCCATTTTCACCATATTCAAGTACAGTGTCCAACAATACAGCAAGTGCGGTTAGTTATAATGACCTATTTTATAAAACGCTTCTAGCCTCCATTAAAGTGCAGGCAATTCTTCTAAAAACACATCAACAGCAAGTGCTGTGCATATTTATGAAGAAGGAATCACCACTACATTCAACAAGGCATATTCCCATGTAGTTACAACTTTCTTGTAACTCTTTCTGAGAAATTATCTCTTCTTTTCAATTAGCCAGTGCCATGATCCTTGCAAACTTAAGCACTGATAGTTTGATAACATTATTTTGTGTCTGAGCAAATCACCATGGGTCAAAGGTCTGCCAGCAAAAAGATGATGAGAGAGAGACAGGAAATTAATGGCTTCGCTTTGAAAATCATGATAAATTCCTCCAACAATTATTCCCAGAGTTGCTGAGTTTTAATTAAGGTAAAAAAATTAGAATACCAGCATTCCAGTCCAATATATTCTCCTGACAACTTTCTTCAACTGGATAATCTCCATTAAGTTGAATTATAACTCCTGCCATTCACAGCCTGTGTGATCTTCAGCTGTAGTCTAACACATTTGGATTGATAAGATTGTTCTTTTGAAGTTTAATAAAAATATGGTGTTATCTCATTTCTCCTTTAAAGCAAAATACTGTTGTACATATCTGCAGCTGCTTAATAAAAAAATCCAGGGAGATCTTGAAACACAAGATGTTAAACCCGGCAACCAAGAATCCCCATCTTCATTTAAATGTTTTCAGTCTAGTCCTGCTGGAAATCTGTGTAGCACCTCTAGTTAATAAACTAACTTCCACTGTTTCTATCCACAGAATTATAGTCCAATGCTACCTTCATCCCACTCCCTCACATATGTTCATTTTCCAAAATTAGCAATATGAGGATTCCCTTCCTCTGGCGGACTGCCATGCCAGTTCCTCTCCTCCTCCTCAAACCATCAAGAAGTTCACCTCCTTGAAGGGACCCTCATTAAATTCATCAAAGAAGAGGGGGAGGGGGAGAGAAAGAGAGAGAGTGTGTACTTACCTTCACCTTGTTGCCTTTCTCCATCTCCCTGGGCAGGAGCAGCCTGCAATACCTGCAAAGCCAACATAAAACTAATCAGAACACAAACCCAGTGCCCTCACCCTACAAGCCCTGCAGCTCTTTTGCAATCTTAGTCACTTCGCAGGTTTGAGTAATATAAGTCAGAATCTGTAGTACTTTGCAGAATACAAAAGCAAAACAAAAATGCTATATGCCATTTTTTCTAATACCCATTTCTATTCAGAAAATTCGGAAAGGGATTGCACCGAACTGTAAACTTTTGAGAGAGCCAAAATCTGGAACTTAATGGTCAATTTTGCATGTTTCAGTGGCAATCTACAGAACTTCCTCTAAGAGATACTGTACGTGGCCAGATTCCATGTCCAGCTGCTTTTAAAAGTGTTGCATGCCATACCAGCATTCTCACTTTGAATCAATGCACCTGGAGGGTGCCAAGCTGGCTTACAATTTTCTTTTAACCTAAATGGTTAAATAAATCACTGACTTTTGAAATTTCATTTTAGCTGGCTTTCCTACATTTAAGTTGCTTTTATGATTCAGCACTACTGGAGCTATTTTTTAGGGGAAGGTACCGCAGAAAGATACTGTAGAAATTTCAGTACCTAAAATACAGCTAAGGAATATATTGAAGCATTGGAGAAATTCAGATTTCACACAAGCAAAATACAGAGATGACATTTTCTACAGTATGTAAGAAAAGTAAATTTAAGCTATTATCATACTCTAGACAAGGAAGACCCTGGAGTTCAAATTTGAGAAACCAAGATCTCTATTCAGTAAGAATCAGTTTAGTGATAGATCTGCTTTCTGTATATGGGGCAAAAAGGGCAACTCAAGAAAGTTTTCTCAGACAACACTCTCACTTTTCTAGGCAGCAGAAACAGAAATGATCTGCTTTAAGGCATTTATTATTATTACGATTAAAATCTACAGCACAAACCTGAATGGGGAAAGTGGCTGGCAAAAGAGAAAACAACACTGGTGACCTTCTAAAAATGACATAAGGAATTTTAATGCCAACTAGTTTCAGATCTCTGGGCTTCTCAGCCAAGGTCATTACCCCAGTTTCAGCAGAGAAGAAGAGCCATCAGGCCCTCCTGCCAGGATCTGATTTACAAATTAAGGGGTCAGTTGCAGCCAGTGGATTTCAAGAGCAGCCCAGCTGGTTCACCAGGCTGTCAGCAAAAGGTAACAGAGGCTAAGAATGCAATGCTGCATGTCTAATTATTTGAGTGTGTACCTAAGTCCCTTCTTAACTGATACCCTACCTGACTTTGGGACTACATTTCCAAGAATTCCTAGCCCACATGGCCAATGACTAGAGTTTGGGAAGACTGATCTATGGGATGGCCCAAAAGAATCACCTGGACCTGCAGAGAAAGGAGTCTCTCACGGTACACTGTCGACAATGTTCCTTTTCAAAGCTGAGAACAGATTTTCTATCTCTTAGTGAAGGTCACACCAACACTACAAACAAGGTGGGGGAGGTTGAGGCTAAACCACCAAGGCCTTCATGGGCCAGCAAGCTGCCACAATCAGTTCTGAGAACAGCCTCCGTTGTGTCTGAAGACGCCTCAGACAGGCAGCTCTCTGGAGGTGGCAAGTTGCCACAGCTCCTTGTCAAGCAGGTGTCCGCCCATTTTCCTAGCATCGCGTAGAGCACGTAGTCTTTATGAGCCAGCAGGCTGTGGTAGGCTGTCCTGGGATTTCTCCATCTACAGGATGGGACTGTGGCAAACATACAGCCCACAACTGTCCTGACTGAGCAGCCAAGCATGCACCACAGCCAAAACTTCAGGATTCTGGGGAAGGAGCTCTGGCTTTGATTCTTAAAAGCTCTGCTTGGGCCCTGCAGCATCAGCTAGAAACTGTTCCTTACTTCTGATCTAAAGTTGCCCCTGAGGTACTTCTTGCTACTTCCTCAGAACAGCTTTTTAATTCTCTATCTCCCCAAGCAAGTGATGGGGAGACATTTAAGGAAAGAGACTTAAAAAATCACTAAAAGAGATGCCAGATAGCAAATAGAGATTTGGCATGTCCATCTCCCTCCCCCTTCTTTTCTCTTTCAAAGTGCTTATCAAGGCTAGGCTGCTATATCCTGATTTGCAGAAACTGGAAGCAACATGCCCACTAATCACACATAAAGGAACCCCATTAGCCACCAAGTGCCATCTATTCACCCAGTTGCTCACGCCATTTGCCTTTGAATCTAGAAGCTATTTATACAGCAGAGTCACCTTGAATCCATTTGAGAAATCTGAAGGTTCTTCCCTGCTTCTGTGCTGATAAATTACATTTTCTTTGGCCAATGCTGACAGGTTCCATTAACCAAAGCATCAGGGCTTAAATGGAGGGTTTAAATGTTCCCCCTGTTCCCATCAAAGAAAGGTCAAAACAAACTTTTTCCCCAAGGGATAAGTGCCCTTTTGAAGGTCACATTGCTTCTACTCATCTCTTTTCCTGGCCTGCAGATTTACTCATTGTTTCCCCATTAAGACATCTAATTGTCTCATGTTAGATCTTTCAGCAACAGACAACAAGAGAAATATTTCCTTTAAGACCCGAGCAACAGCACATTGGCAGGGAGCTGCAACTGTTCTTATATCCTGCATATTCCAACATGAAGCAAGGAAAAGGTTAACTCCATAAAGTACATCTACACACACATCAACGTGTGCACGCGCGCACACACATACTTCCTATTCCTTCGCATCAAAACCATTCTTTTTCTAGCTTTCTCCTCCCACTCCCCCTAATCTCAGCAGCCTCATTAAAAGAGCTTTGTAACTGTTTTGGACTGGAAGAAACAATCCAGCCACTTTGGGAGGGCCCTGAGACTAGAGTAAAAAAAACCATGCCATCTTAGGTGCTAGGGAAAAAAGGCCTTCTCTTTCAGCTTAAATGCTGCAGTTTTTCCCCAATTATGCACTCAAAGGAGAAAATTGCAATGGCCCAGTAAAGGAGAGATTTCTGACCTGGCACAAAACTGAGGGAACAAGTTCAGAAAAGGACTAGGATACGCTGAAGAGGGTGGCAACATCTACTTTAAGACTTATTACTGAGAGAGTGTTTTCCACCTTCAGTTTCAAAGTTAAAAGGAAGGTGATCCACAGAATAAGACGCTGGGTGGTAAGCAATAGCCCCAGTGTGGCCTGAGCAAAAAACTGATGGCTGTGAGATCATTAATAGTCTGGTCACACGCTCTTGTTCCCACCCTCACTGTTTGATCTTTGCTTGAACCTACCAGGAAGATATCTTGGAAGAGAGCCCCAGGACTTGCTCACTGGAACAAAGTTAGCATCACATTGATTACATCAGATAATAATGAAAGGGGATTAAATATTGCCAGTTTAGCAAAACAAAAGGCAGGTAGATTTTGTCTTGGAACTTCAGTCAATGGTCTTTTCACCCAAGAGTCTTCTCATCATAAACATATGCTTCACTCCAAGGGATAACGCTTTCAAAAGTGATTAATCACTGGGGGGCACTGCACCATTATTATAGCCAACTGATGAACTGTAAGAGGAAACCAATGCCTGCATTTCCTTCACTCACCTGGGTTGTGAGCTCACAATTTACTTTAAGCTGTACTGCAGTTTTTTTGGCTTTGGTTGGTTGCTTTGGGAATCCAGCCATTATGTGTCAATCATGGTTTAAAATTTTACATAACATATAAACCAGGTTAACTGTGGCCTATTCAACAAATCAAGGCTGGATATATTTATTAATCAAACTTATATATTATTCACAGAAAGCAACTCTGGGAAATGTACAATCCAATAAAACAGTAAAATAAAACAATCAAAACCATTATATACTGATTAAAATAGCATTAATGATAAAAACATTTATATTAATAATTATATATTAATAAAGATTAGTAGTCCCTAATAACTAATATTATTCATGCTGTCTCATCTTCAGCAAAAGACTGTTTGTTCTTCTCCACATTCCCTTAAAGAGCCATACTGCACAGAATAAGTTAACTCTCTTCTCACCATAATTTGTCCTTCCATATTTCCAGTATAGGATAAGCATGTTTATTCAAAACCTTTGGGGTCAAAAAGTGTGAATGTATTCACTGTCTGCTCCCTGCACTTCATATATTGTATCTGTTTGGGCTAAAGAGTATTTAAGATTATGGCACTTAGCAATTTACCTAAGTGACTGTAGGCTCCTAAGAGTTGAGCATCCTTTCTTATTTGAGGGGGAAAATCAGCTGCATTTCTGATTATTCTATCTACTCCCCTTTCTGTTCTTTCCTGTATTCTATCTTTACTTGTCTTATAGTACTTCAAGCATAAACCAGATTTCTCAATCTAGTGGCATCCAGACATATTGGACTAAATCTCCTACCCCTGGCCAGATTGTTTAGGATGGCATAATCTGTAAAACCAGGTTGGGTAAGATTGGTAAAACCATATAACCTGAGAACGACTTTATAAAAAAAAACAAGCATAACCATCTCAGACTAGCCTATTCACAAAATTTCCCCAAGAACATCTCCTGTCCTGCGCAGATGAATGTGCTGCTGTCACTCGCAGCAATGCCAGAATTGAACAATTTAGCTCGGAAAGCTTGTGACATCTGACCAGACTCATCTGAAATGGCTCCCATATGTTACCTTACATTTGTGGCTGGAGAAAAAGCTGCAACTATTTCTTTTCTACACTCTTGCTTATAACCTGATGCCACCAGGTGACTTAATGGCTGGAAAGGACAAGACTTTTGTCCAAGATTTCTGAAAAGGGGCAAAGGACACTCATGCCTACATTTGAAGCAGGGGATGTTTTAAGCCTTCACTTTTGTCCCCCAAGGTAGACAACCATGGAAAATTAACCTACATCCCCTTTTTTTCTTCTGAGGTACGTAGCAGTACCTATGAGCAAATGCTATAACCATCCAGGTTCTTTAATTCCTTTAAGGAGCAAGTCAAAAGCTCCTGTTAGTAGGGTCTGTGGATAACGGCCCGTACAGTACTTTCATAATACGGAAACGAATAAAGATGAGAGGAGTTTAGGAGCGGGAAACCTCGTACAGAAGAAACTCTTATTTATGGAAACACAGGAAGATCGCGCCGTCTGAAAATCAATCTGGAAGAGCCACAGAATTCATTTTGCGGTCTTTGATCTCTGTTTACTTTCGCAAGCCAGGAATTTTGAACTCCGGTCGGTAAACCTGCCTAACTAAAGCAAACAGGCCAAAAACACCGCTTTTGCAATGTCAGGAGGAGCGGGGGAAGGAGAGAGCGGCGTGCGCGCCGCTGAAAGAAGTCAGCCCGCGCACTGCCCACACGCTCCGACCGATGACGCCGCAGCGCCGAGCCTCTCCGGGAGGGCGTCCTTCGGAAAGCAGGTCCCGACGACGCAGCGCTCCGGGCAGAGGGGAGGAAGCCTCCCCGGAGCGGTCTCGGCGACGTGGAAGGAGGAAGCCAGACCTGCCGGGGGTGGGCGACAGCTTCCGATCGCTGCCTCTGTTCCCAGCTCCGCGGTCGCACGCGCAGGCCCCACGCGGGCGATGCGGTCGGCTTAAGCGCCATGACGCGCACTCCGCCTGCTCGTCGCGGCCAGTCTTTTGTCGGCAGCCCCGGAGCGCCGAGCGGAGGCAACCGCGTGCCCTCCCAAGGTCAGCCAAGCACGCGCGGCGGAGCGCGGCACCGGGGCTTCTGGATCTGCTCCCGACGCGTGCGGGCTCCCTTTGGGCCCCGCGATCACCTCGCGCTCGTCACGCACGTTCAGCGCACCACGCGGCGAACAGGCCATACGGGGAGGAGAGGAGAGGGGGGAGGAGGAGGAGGAGGAGGAAGGCTTCCCCGCCGCCCCGGATTCGCCCGCCCGCCGCCCTCCCCCTTTACCTTGGCATTGTGGAAATAAAGCAGCGCCGCCAACCCCCAATGGATCCAAGTGAGCAGAAAGTTCATGATTCCAGGAGCGAGGCGGATTGGCTCGGCCGGGTTCTGTCGCCGCTCCTCTTCTCGGCGGGCGCTCGGATCAAGCGGAGGGGTTGCAGGGGGAGGGGGGAGACTTTAGGCTCTGGTTTCACCCGTCCATAAGCCCGGCGCTCCCGAGGCCCCGGAGACGCAGTTTCCCCTCTGTTCGCCGCGCGCTCGAGGTCCTCGGCTCAGCTCGGGTCCGATCCGGCGCTGCTCCGGAGCAATTCCAGCAGCCGGGCGCACAGTGAGATTGTCCTCCCCGCTCCACGCGCACCCAGCCGTCTGTGACGAGACACCACGCGCGACCGCGCTCGCTCACCACCACCGAGCCCCGGAAAAAAAATCCGAGACGAAGAAGAAAAGTTTGCCAAAACTTTCAGTGCATTTTTCCTTTCCGAGGTCTCGGGTCTTACAGCTGCTGTGACTTGCTGTTTTCCAGCTGAAGTTGGGTGGTGGGGTTTATTAACAGCAGATTTAGGAAGAAGTCTTCATTCGTCCCGGTTCGATTCGGGCCCCTTCTTCTTGACTTTTAAAAACGGGCTGGTGGAAATCCTTCCCGCCCCTTTTTTTTCACCAAAGAGGGAGAAATCCAAGTTCTTTAGCGAAGAAAATTCTCAGCAGATCAGGGAAGGGGAATAAATAATGGGCGAATAGAAGAATGAATCGCAGATCCTAATGCGTAAGGAAGTCGGAAGGGAGAGACGGAAGAACCTGGATCTCGTTTCCCCGGCCGATCTCGCCTCCGTTTTTTCGTGGACCGGGAGAGCGCCTTCACTTTTATGTCAATGAACGTCTCTCGTCTGACTCCTGCCGCCCTCTCTCCCCCAGCGTTAGGCGGAGTCCTCGAAGTGCAGC
>JANHZU010010885.1:35018-46080 GCA_032468055.1 Acrochordus granulatus | reverse complement strand
GGTCCATCAGATCGTGAGGATTTGGACACAACTTACTGACTGAACAACAGCAACAACAACAAAGCACTCAGAACTGAAATTGTCAATTTTTGAAGGACTTTTAGATAGCTCAAGCAATTACATAGTGCGTAGGCTCTTGCTTGGCACTTAATAAATAGTCATTTGTTTTTTATAAACAATCTTAGTAGCATTTCAAAAATTTTAAAAAAGAAAGGTAATATTTCTATGTAGTAGATAAAAGTAAAGAGATATTGGCTTCTTTAAAGCTACTGTCTTAGTTCACCTAAGTAGTAGGACTCAAGTTTCTTTTTTAACCACCCAAGTTAGTTAGTTGAGACTTCTCAGGTTAGTTTATCTTGAAAGTTAATAGAAGAATGTAGTGCAGGTTATAGGTTAATCAGTCTAAACACTGTCTAAAATTTCTGAACCCATAGAGATAAGGCAAAACCTAAATAATGCATGCATTATTACCAATTTTTAAAAGATATTTTCATCCTGCCTTTAATTTCTATAAATAACTCAAGGTGGTGAGGAACTCCTTCCTCCTCCTATTTTCCTCATAACAACAATCCTGTGAGGTGACTTGGGCTGAAAGAGAATGACTGGCTCAAAGTCACCCCTCTAGTTTTTATGCCTAAGCCATAAACTAGAACACAGCTCTCAGGAATAAAAATGGTTTATGTGGATGGAATTTTTTGAAAATTAAAAATTTGGCAGCACCAAATGAGAAGGTCTAACAAGAAAACAAAATGAAAGCATCTAATCTGGATCAGTTCAGTGTGTTCTATATTGTCCTCAACCTCCACTTCCTTGTTTCTTCTGAGCTTGTTTTAAAAATGCAATAAGCAAACAGAATTGTATAACCTTCTTAATTCTGCAAAGATTTCTTAATCTTATATTTACACAAATACACAATCGTTTCTTCCCTAATGAAAAAGAACAATTTGTTTTGATATGAGTGAACAATATGTTATGTCCCTAAGAAAAAAGCAATACTAGAAACTTAAGTTTCTGGTAATGATTAAAGCAGAACTGTTACACATCAATATCCAAGCCACTCACAATTACTGTAAAGTTTCTGGATGTCATTGTTTAATTCAGTGATACAAGGAAAGATTTAATTCAAGAAGTTCCAGCAAAAGGAATTAATAAGAAATCTTAAACATCTTCACCCAGAAATATTAGATAGACATAATAAATCAATTTTGTGCAGGGATTGGAAACCTTTAGTCTTTTATATAAAAGTAGAAATAAAGGAGAGGAGAAGTGCTTTCAGACTTGTAAACCTTTTGAGATAGACAAGAAGTACAAGCCATGAGTCTTAATACAACCATTAATGTAAGTTTACAAAAACAGAATCTTGTAAGTATGCAAATACCGCTCCCTCCTTTAGTTTTACTTTCAGAAAATTAGAGAGGGTCCCTTCTGAAACACTTCACAGCTTCTTTTTCTTTTTTGTGGGCTGTGGTCCAGTCTGCAACTCTTCCTGTCTCTCAAGGTCATTCCCACATACTATTACTAAGAGAAAGAGTGTCTTCACTCTACTGATAAAAAGCAGACCCAACTGTATAAATATGTATAAATATGACCAGTGTGCTATAGTGGTTGGATATAGAAGTTTTTCTGGAATTCCCTCGCTTTTTCCATGATCCAGCGAATGTTGGCAATTTGATCTCTCGTTCCTCTGCCTCTTCAAAGCCCAGCTTGTACATCTGTTAGGTCTTGGTTCACATACTGCTGAAGCCTAGTTTTTAGTATTTGGAGCATAACCTTGCTAGTGTGTGAAATAAATGCAATTGTACGGTAGTTTGAACATTCTTTGGACTCTTTTTCTTTGGGATTGGAACGTAAACTGATCTTTTCCAATCCCGTGGCCACTGTTGAGTTTTCCAAATTTGCTGGCATATGAGTGCAGCATTTTAACTGTATAATCATCTAGGATTTTAAATAATGCAGCTGGAATACTGTCAACTCTGCCAGCTTTGTTGTTAATAATGTTTCCTAAGGCCCACTTGACTTCACACTCCAGGATGTCTGGCTCTAGGTCTTATTTTATTGACTGTGTTAAACTCTATGTAGCTGTTAAACCCAAGAAGTGAGAACCACATGAAATTCACAATGGTATCTTTAACTTTGAAAGCCATAAAAGTGATGTCCCAGATACTTATAGAAGCCAGTTAGGGCAGAATCTTCTTGAAATGCTTCCTTCCCATGGCCTCATATTTGAGCTAGCCCATCTTTTTTTACACCCACTGAACTCCTTTTCTAGCTGCTTTTCCCATATCTTCTCACCAGTGAGCAGCTTAGATTGCTGCTGGAAATCATGGTCTCTCCACTCAGCCTGAGCCTGGAGGTCCCCTGTCTCTTCCTTAGAGAAAGTAGATGAATTTAACAACAGGTTCATAAGAAGTGGACAAAACTAGGTAGATAAAACTCTGTTAGCACATATTGTGTGTTTTGCAGATCTTATTCATGAAATGGAAGAGGGAAGAATGTGTTTGGATAACTCATCAGTGAATATTAAATGCCAAGACAAAGTCATGAACAATTACTCCCTTTCCATTGATTAAAATGGGGGGAAAATGCTCCCTACCTCCCTGTGCAGAATTACATGAGAAAAAATGGATTTGCCAACATTCTCTCAGCCTCCTCTGGCTGTAAATGAACTGTAGGAATGCACTTGAAAATGTTTAAAAACACAGCTAGCACTGTAAAACAAAAAGTATAAAATACTAAAACTCAACAGAGCTCCAAATCAAATTAAGACTTATTTGAAGTGAATTGGAAACACTCATAACTCTGATGGTGGCCATCCTCCTCAAACTTGATCAGACCTGAAAAAACCTCTAAAATTATGCCTATTTGTAAAAATGAATATATGGGTGGATTTTTATTGAGCAACATTGCTATCAAGTGAAAATTAAATATTTTCTATTTTAATAAAAGGAATGTGGGTTAACTTGAAAGCTACTATCAAATTATCTCAATAAAACACAGATGTTTTTTAAGGAACTAAATAATTGCCATCAATAGATGTTCATTCAGTACAGGAGTAGAGAAACATATTACAGAAGATATTTTTAAAAATAAGAAAGGGATTTTTTTCATGGAAGAGTAAGATATGCCTACATTAGATGGAAATAATCATACTGTTACTTACCTCCTTTCCTTTTTCCTTTTCCTTTTTTCTTTGAAAACACTGGGTTCCCACTAAATGTGTTGGACCTGACTCCTTAGACTTCTAGCAAGCATAGCCTTGTTGGCTGGAGATCATGGAAATTAAAGTCCAACAGTCTCCTGAGCATTGTGACAAAGAATGATGGACTAATATTTGTGTGTGTGTATGTGTGCACATACACACCCATGCACAATTTTTATGTCCTGCCACATTTCAGACTGACATCCTATAGCTTATAGTACAGGTGCGATTCAGAAATTAGATTATATGGACAAGCCCACGGTTGCCATACAGGCACTGATTTCATGACTCTTCCCCAAATCCATTCCCCAAGCAAAGGAAACAAGATTAGAGTTCCCTAGGACCAATTGCCAAGAAGAATCCAATACCAGCCCAACCAAGAGTTCTAGGAGCTCAAAAAAGAATCCTGCCATGCAGCGAAATAAGCAATTTGTCCCTACATCCTAGCTTTAAATATATACATTCACAGCCCATCTCCTCTAATGAAGGGGCTCCTGGTTCTTGCCAAAGTTGCATAAGAATGGTGTTCTATCTCAAAATGACATAGATTAAAGAAAGCAAGACATATTGTTTAAGTGACAAATGCCATGATGCTCATCCTCTGTTGGTGGAATGGCAAATTTGGGAGAATGGCAGGGAGGAAAAAGCAGTTCAGCATGCCATACAGCATGTAGGCTGTGATATCACTATCTGTAATTAATGATGATGATTGTATGCCAAATTGCATGCTCCTGCATTATTGCCAGCCTGGAGAAGGTGCCCAGAACCATGACTGCTATGGCACATGCTTGCATTTTTCAAAGCACTTCAAATTGCTGCAGCTTAGTTATTTATGAGAAGGATCATATTTTCTCTGAGATACTGTAGAAGGAGTTTTTACAAACTGTTATGTGCGTGTATGTTAACCGTACAGAAAGGTCATGACTAGATTGACCTAACATGTCTCAACTAGATCATAATGTAGATAAGCACATGGATTTTATGTGAGATTCTAAGAATGAGGCCTTACTTGTAAAACCATGCTGACAAGGCATTTTAGATGTCTAAGAAAACAAAGTAGGAAGATATTTGCTAAGCAGGTATAGACCAAAAGCCAACTTTGAAGAAAACTCTCACTGATCTACTTACTCCAGCATGTTTCAGTGATAGATAAAGATTATCTGTGCCCAGAACAACTAAAATAGTTTAAAAGTAGAACTTAATAGCCACAGTTGATGGACTGTGATAGTTTTACAGGGATCTTGAAGATATTAACATCTGCCTAGAAATTTGACAGAAGGTATAAATCTAATTAAGAAATTATTAATAATGTGTATTTATGCAAAAACTATAATTGCTAAATTTCCCAAATGTGGTATGACCACAAAATTGAGGAAGTTATTGAAAATAAGGAAAATACAGAATTTTCAATACAAAAAAGATTGAAAAGAAAAAAAGGTATGTTTGTAGGTATGACAATATCTGAAGACAGCAGAAATGAGGTAAAAGAATTTACTCAGGAAAAAAACATAAAATATAAAGTAAAAAAGTATAGATTGTGGAAAAGATCTTGCAAAGACATTCCTATAGTTATTGGCCCATTAGGTGGAATAGCAACATATTAAATACATTTTTGCAAGCATTAAATATTTTGGCTATATCAACTGAAGATTTTCACAAAAAACACTTCATTAGGCACATGCGATATCCAAAAGAAGAGAATGTTAGTAGCTCAGGGTTGAATTGTAGAATCCTAGGTGCTCCCTGAGCTTGATTGAAACTATCAAGCTCAAAGAGCACCTTGGTCTCCACATATTATATCTTACAATACACTTGGGTAGTTCCAAAATTCCTGACTGAAACCTGACCTTCCAAAGAACACAAGTCAAAAATGTGATCCTTCTGTTCGTTTGTTCTACCGGGTTACTTATGACATCACATGAAGTGCAAGATTTGTTGGCTAAGACACAAGGCCTATCCCGGCTTGACACCCAGGACACTGAAGAACATAAACATATTTTCATATTTCTTTTGTCTTCCACTGAAACCCTATCATACTATCAAATGAACAACGCACTTAACTTGAAAGGAAATTATAAATGTTTGCATGTATGCGTCTTTTTATCCAATACTCTATTACATGTATTGTATATGAATCTCTTTTTGTTTAAGAAATCTAATTTTTTTATGTAGTGCTGACATTTGAGGAGGATTAGATGACACACACAAATCTCATTTAACTGCATTGTGATCTCTGAAGTCAACGTTTAGGAAGTTGTCCTGAACTAGTGAAATTGGCTTTTCTTGACTTACATTTTATTCCTATAATGGATATATTGAGAATTAAGAAATATTTGATACCTGAAGCATAACACTTCTGGGAAAATATCTTACTTCTAAGCTACAATAACTATAAATTATGAATAAATGTTGCTCAATAAGGTGAAAAATGGGAAGAATCCAAGGGTGTACTACTGTAATTTCACTGTAGAAGCAGATTATGTTTCAGAATAGGCTGTAAAAATAGTCTCCTCTCTTAAAAACTACTTTTCTAATAATGCTTCCCTTTCGGTCTTGTTTGATCTCTCCTCTGGAAGTTTTGAAATAAACTTTAAAGTCTTTTAAATAACTTTTGAGAAATGCAAAGAATGTTAGGACTGTAAAAGCATCTACTTCTTGCTGTCTTTTGAAGTTGTAAACCATTGCATTGTCCCTCCCAAAAGCATGTGTACATACATCCATGTGTGTACACACACAGAGAGATTAAAAATAATACCTTCAATAAGCTTAATACCTATGTTATTGTATATAACTTTATTTAATATATGTATTTTGTATGTCCTTTATGTACAATTTGTTTAATTTATGCTCTAAACATTTTTGTATGATTTTTGCTTACAAGGTTTTAGCAAAGAAAATATTTCAAGCACACTCTAATCGTCCGAATTAATTATTACTGATGTCATGAGCAAAGCTGTTGTCATAGATCAACAATTTCTGTTTGAAAAGAAACAGTGTTATTCAGCATTTCTATCCTCACATATACACATCCAAGAGGATGAGAATGCAAATATACATGCAAATAAACAGAAAAGGGGTGTTCTGATATGACACCTGTTTATATAACTGCAATGCAAAATCATTCCAAAATGTGCGATGTAACAAAAATCTGGGCCATTTAATTTCATCATCAAAAATCCTGGAGGAACATATCCTTCCAAAAAAGTTCTTCCTTGACACCGATGTTCCTGATGTGTTTTTATGAGTAAAATTCCCTTCCTTCCTTGTATAATGTAAATACCAGTTATCGTTGTCAAGCACTTTGATGAGGTGGTTAAAGCACCAGATTAGAAACCAGAAGTCTGGGAGTTGTAGTCCCTCCTTAGGCACTAAGCAGCTAGGTGACTATGGGTCTGTAATTCCCTCTCTCTTTAGGAAAAAAGCAATGGCAAACCACTTCTCAAAACCTTGTCAAGAAAGCTGCAGGAACTAGTCCGGCAGTCGCCCAGAGTCAACACTGACTTGAAGGCACACATAGATGAGGCTTTCAGGGCCTCTTAAATGAAATACTGCCTCCTGAGGATCCCAAGCTGCATTTCTTTACATAAATAACCAAGCCAAATATATATGCCCATAGAGTGCTCCTCAGTCATCTCTTCTTTCCAGTATCCCTTGAATATGCTTTTAATTTCATGTGATTTCAGTGATGCTCTGATTCTCTCCTATTTTCCAGAGATTTTCAAGCATGTGGATCTTGAAGTGGACTCACTTTAGCCTATAGATCCTTTATAATTTGCATATATTTTTATGGCCTAAATTACTCAGTGGATTCAAGATCTGATGTCACTTGCAATTTATGAATGAATTGTTTATAGACACAGATAATGATTGACAATTACAATGAAATATGGTTATCCTTTAGTGAAAGTATTATGCAAGACTTCGTACATACACTTATGTGAAAGCAACATACCAACTTTTTAAAGAGGGAATTGGTGCACATTACCTGCACTGGCATATGTTGTAAAAGTTGCACATTAATGCAAAAGCAATACAGAAGCACAGAACAGCAGATGCTTCACATCTTCACATGATGGGGAAGAAATGTACAAATCTGCCAATAGACACAGGTGTAGAATGTGACATAATGAAGCAAGCAGCCTCACAAAAATGGCAATGGACTGTTTTACTGCACAATTAATGGATCAATATTGGACAACAGAATCCTCAGTCAGAGACCTATAAACCTTGAAAGACCCACAAAATGTCCAAAGAAATGTTGGGTGGAGGACATATTGCTCAGTTCAAAGGTATTCATTGAAAAATGATTGTGGCATATCGCTTAGAAAACAGCCTGAGAAGTCTTCATCCTCTGGTGGATGGATTTAGGCTGAGATTGATTCTTTGAACCTGTATGTTTGTGTGTGTGTGTGTGTGTGTTGAACACATATCAATATTTAAAATAACTTTTAAAACCTGGTTGTTCTCCCAGGGCTTTGATTAGCCTGGGTGATGGAATCTGTTAACTTGTATTATTTTTAAAATAAATGGATTCTCTTTTTCTGGGTGCCTGTAACCCTTTTAGCAATGACTTTATTATTGTACACTTGCCAAACTGGTATGCAGTTGGGTGGCTTTATAAATTTCATAAATAAAGTTAATGAAGTGTGCTAGATTATACCCACAATAAAAATTTTGTCTGTAGAAGAGAGAATACTCTGCTTCAAACAACTAAAGACAGTGTTCAGCTGCATCCTCTATGGACTGGGAAGGCAACATCATGAGGACATGGTATTTAAAAACAGTTATTGAGTTCCAAAGATCATGAGGATGAGCTCTGAGCTTTTGGTTACAGTAAGTCCTAAATTACCATTAAGTGAAAAAAGAGAATGAATGTTAAGTCTCAAGTTCACCAATAAGAAATCAGTCCTGTCCCTGTGCTGTATAACTGGATGGCCAGACTACACATTATTTTATTTGATTAAGTTAAGCTAAGTTAGGTTAAGTTAAACTGCATTTACTGCAAGCAAAGATTACATGGGAACATATAAAAGAAATAAAATGTGCAAAATAATTTCCCACAAAAATCAGGATTTGTGTGAGAAATTAATAATAACCATATCTCATTGTTCTGTTCAAACAGAAAAGAGTAAAAATACTTTTTATTTCAAAGGGTAAATGAAGATGGTATGACCTGTAATAAATTGAAGCTTTTGAACATTTTTTCCCAGTTTTCCCCCCTCTGATTTGGCAAGTGTGTGGGAAATAGTAAGTTTTGCCTTGCTGAAGAATAGTGCAGCGGCTTAGAGGGGGAAGGTCTGATGCTCTGCCTGTCTCCCCTGGTTAGATTACCTCACTGACCACTTTTATCACTGCTGCATTCATCCAACTGTCTGCTTCTTCAAAAGAATCTAGAGTTCACTGTCTATTCTAGGAAAGATGCAGGGAAATGAAGGGGATAGAGGTGGAGCAGGGGTCAGACAGAATGATGGTTTCCATGGTTCCGGCCTTCACTCTTTCTTGGTGATCCCTTCCTCCCCTTCTGCAGCTAATTCATCCAGCCTAGATCCCATTCATTGACATTCACTTTTCCTAGGAAGACAAAAGCCCACCTTATGACACGTTAAATCTTTCACTAGTTGAGGTCAATGGAGTTCAACCTACTTACCTCAGAAGAGATTCTGGGCAAAGGGGCATATGTGATCTCTCACCAAATTTGCTTTTCAGTATATATAATATTTGGTTTTGGCTTTCTTATCTCAACTTGCATTATATTGATTTGGCCTGGCGCAAACACCAACGTTAAGAAGAGATAAATCCACTCCTTCCTTCTTTCTGACACACTGTTTTTTTCACATTCCTCTTAACTCCTGCCTCTTCAGCCAGGGCTAGTCCAGGGCCAGCTCTTTCACTGGGCTGTGTGAACTCACTGGATTGGGAGAGCAAGATGAGGGGAAAAGCAACCCCAATAAGGCTGCCTTTCTTGCTTCTTTTGTCAGAAAGCACCAGATTAGAAGTGCATGAAGAACCACCATAATATTTAAAATTAACCATGCCCATTCCCTTCTATAATGCAACCCCATATGTCATTGGAAAACCATATGTTACTCTTCATCTGAAAAAAAATCACATCTCTCTCCCTCAAATAATGCCAGTCTAGCTGGCTTCTGTATATCAAATGGAGTGCCCATTTTCTCCTTTGCCTTCATCAACAACATATCTTGGGACAATCCTATCTCCATCTATTTGAGATAGCTGGCATCTTTTTATACCCATTTTCTATTCCAGACTTCTCGTGTAAACTAATCTTTTCTATTTTCTAAGAAAACTTCATCTGCAGCATCATCAGTTAGTTTAAGCATCTCTTGAATGAACAGGTGTCATCTAAAATTCTGAACGCTAATCTAGGAAACACCAAGGTATCCTTTAGTGCTCAAGATTATGATTTGACAAATTCAGGATTAAACTCTTTCAAGAGTCCTTCACTATAATCGATTTTATGTCCTAATGAAGTCAGTGTATTGAATGGACCTGAAATGCTTGAAATTGAATGCTCTTATATTTGCCTGGTATGATTTAATTCCACTTGATATGATGCTGTATTATTCCATCTCAGCTACTTTGCTTTGCTTCTATAAGAACCTAAAAAGATCTCTATTTGCAAAACATTTCTAGGGCAGTAATGATCACACCTCTTAATCACTCTTAATCACCTCTTAATTAAAAGATCACATCTTTTAATGATCAATTAAAAGATGAACACTGGAATCCAACACACAGGACATGAGAATTATAGGTTTCTTCCCATGCTGCTTCCAACTTAAATTTATGACATAGTTATTTGATTCTGAAACATTTATGGAGTGTTTGAAAACTTATCAGTCCTGAATCTCCTGATATTAAGCTTCAGTATATATGATCCTAGTTTCTAAATAACCTTTCAGCAGACTCTGAAGTCTGTGAAAGTCAGTTACTTTTTAAAGTCAGTTACTGTGCTGACCCCTAAGGAAATCTTTCTCTAAGTCTTTATTGCTCACCTATCACTCTGTTTTGCTTGTTATGTGAGAACCTATCACTCTGTTTAGCTTGTTATGTGTATATCCTTTTTCCTGACCCTTTTTGAGAAACATATATATTATCACTTTTTTCACATAGAATTGAAAAAGCCTCCTGTATAGGAGTTGAAACGTTTACCAGTTACATCTAATAATAAAAGTCCAGTTGCCTTTTTAAGAAAGTTAGCATTTTTTGCAATTTTGCTACAAATCATGACCTGGATTAATGAGAATATACATAGACAGTGGTTTCTAATATTGTGCAAGAAGAATTAATATTTACTTCTGTCTGCATTTTTCACCTATGCATGATTTGATATCTTCTGCAGTGCTTCCTATTAAACAATATTCTTTCTGTCTGCCCCAGACCCAGAAGCTTTCAGTTATATGAGTACTGTTTTACCTTCTAATCACGTTGGTGCCCTTTTCTGCAGTTTTTCCATTCCTAAATATCTTTTTTTTTCAAGATTCAGTAATCAGAGTTTATGTGTATATTCTATTTATTTAAAAGGCTTATATGCTGCTCTAACCTTATCCAACTCTGAAGGGTTTACATAGTGTATTTACACTCCTGAAGTTAAGAAATACAAAGTATAAAACACAAATAATATGTTTTGTGGTGTAATACAAAGTACAGCACCAAAAATGAGTACAGCTCTATTAAATTCCAGATTGCAGACAGTAGTTCAGAACAGTCCAGCTCCCATGTCCTATTGAAAAGCCAGGTTTCATAAATGATATTGTTTATGAAATTAATATAAACAATACTGTTGATGCATCATGGAGTTATAAAATACACATTGGAATGTATTTATTGTTTCCTTTTCTG
>JANHZU010010885.1:16850-28008 GCA_032468055.1 Acrochordus granulatus | reverse complement strand
ACATAGGGAGGTCTCTGTCTGATCATCTGTTATGAAAAGATATCAGCTGCAGTTTGGGGTTTTATTATTTTTATTATGGCCATGTAATATGTAAAAGGAGAGCCAGTTTGGTCTAATGGTCAAGATAACAGTCTAGAAACTGGGAGGTTGTGAATTCTAGTCCCACCTCAGCCATGAAAGCCAGATGGGTGACCTCGCACCAGTCACTCTCTCTCAACCCAACTCACCTCACAGGGTTTCTGTTGTGGAGAAAATAGGAGGAGGAAGGTGTGTTAAATACGTTTGCTGCTTTGAGTTGTTTATAAAAATAATAAAGGCAGGATATAAATAAATAAATATGTTTTAAATTGCTAACAATCCACAACCTGAAGGTGCATAATCATTTCAATCAAATCTGCTACAACCTGAGGTTAAAACAATAAAAATTACTACAATGGCTATCTTATACCAGTTGTAATGCCCTCTTTGGAAACACTCGCAACCTCTTTGCAGCAGCTTTAACCCAGGCTTTTTATCCAACATGTAGCTGGACAGTCTCAATACTAGCATACCCCATTTACATCATGGTTTGGAACCAAATATGCAGGCTCAGGTTTTGGATGTAGAGTCCTATTTCTAAGAATCATTTGGCAGAGAGTTAGCCTTGAATGGATTGAAGTGTAAGTGGCTTTAGGGCCTGAGAATAATTAAATTTAGTTAAAAAGATTGGAATTTGTTTTAAGTCATTTAAGAAAAGAATCTCTGTTCTTCATGTTTCTATATATGTGTGCTTTAATAGTTAGCTTACTTGGCCTAGAGCTGGGGGAAATCTGTGTTTAAGGCTACATTCAAACATGGAAGTTCCCTTCTGGCTGGTCCCCATCTCTCAAGCCAGCCTCCCTTTCAGATTTATTATGGCAATGAAACTGAAGGTACACCACCTTCTGAGTATCTGGAGAAAAAGTGGGATATAAATCTAATGAATGAATAAAATAAGCTATCTAAAAGGAAATATTCTATATGGAAGGATAAAAACCACAAAAAAAGAAAAACATTGGTAGAAAGAGAAAGGGATTAAATAAAATTTCTAATATTACAGTTATCTTTTGTATTTTAATTTTCAGAAAAATATACAAAGTAGTACAAATTTAAATAATAATTTAGCTAGGTAATGCTATTGAGTTAATAAATTCAGGATTCAAATTGCGAGTGTTTGTATTTCCATAATCCATAGTTACTGTTGTATTTGGAAAAGATCTTGGCAGCTCATTACAAAGCCATCATAATCCACATAGCCAAGAAAATGTCTATGCCATAAGTTATGATTTAGCTGTTGTTAACTGAACAGTTGGAGAGGTTTTATTTTATTTTTTGAGAGAGAGAGAGAGTGTGTGTCTTCATTAATTTTGGAAGGGTATCATTAGACATCTCAACAAGGAAGCATTTTGGAGATTTCTTGATGGTCTGAGCATGGCACTTAGTTGCCATCAGAGGGAATTATACCAGCCCTGGAACTGGCATAGTTCATTACCCTTCCATTGTGCATCAAACAAGGAAAGAATTTAAGAAGAGAAAAGGGGGACTTCTACTGAACAAGAAGAAAGACAAATGTTTATCTCCATCTCTCCTGTCGTGTCAGTGCAAGTTCAGGCAGTTTTGGATTTCTGTGAGTCTCCAAGATGGGAATTTCCCATTGTAACAGCAGAGCTGGTCTGTCAATTGCCATGGATGTTTTTCAGCTTTGTTTACCCTGCTCATCTTCTGTGTGATTTGGAGATAAAAGAGAACATTTTGTATAAACATGTCTCACCCTGGATCAGGTTAGCCTTGAATATGGACATAACACAGAACTTCCTTAGTCCTTCTTGTATCAGTCTTTGGGCTCATCTGCACATCCTCCGAATTGCAGCATGAAGATGCTGCCTTATTAACCATTTTTAAAATTAATCTTCTCATGACACAGTCTTCATCTCAGCTCCACTCCATGCTGGGGAGAACTATTGGTGAATGTTCTTCCCACCAGCTGGTGATGTTTGCTGGGAGAGAAGATACATCCAGAGGAATTCACCAATTATTTCCCTTAACTTGGCCTGCATTAAAACCCTAAAGTCAATACCTCTCGCTGGCCTGATGACTGAGGCAGAATTGAAATTGGCAATGGGACAGTGCAAAATACACCACCATATTTTTCTGCCATATCAATAAGTGGAGGAAAACACTTTAATGCACCTGTCATGAAAAAGACTAATCCATTAACTTAGTATCTGCAATTAAGTTGTGTGAAAACTGGCAAGAGAGTTTAATTATGAATTATGGGTTGGGTGCCATCTTTTAAAACAGATCACTCTTGCCCCACAGTTATATGTACTTATTTCTAAAGATCTTACCAATTTCAGAATTGGGATGGGGAGAGTTCCATTACTATTTCTGGAATTTCTGAAAATGTGACTAACTGTTTTTTTACGATAGACACTGAAACACCGCTAACAGCACCATTATTATGCCTGCAAGCATATTTTTTGCAAGCATAATTGTGTGTTTTTTAAGAAACTTGTTTGGTTTTGCATTTATTTCATATGCTGGTACCCACTCTCGTTTATCTTAGGAATCGCAGATTAGTTTCATGTGGCCAATGAATCATTTCTTAAAGCTATTATGGGAACAAGACTGGACACTTAATAGACCTTGCAATATATAATTAGCTCTTGAAGATAGTTGCAGATTAGATGAGAGTGATGTGCAATGCATCAGAGTGGGATTGTTGTATATATTGTATTTGATAAGCCTGGGAAAATCATGCTGGTTTCCTGCAACAAATCCCTCCTATAGTTAATTTTTAAAGGGTAACAATTTTGTGATCATTGAATCTCAAAAGCAGGAATTCCTGGAAAGTAATTGGCTTTGTCAGTCAATGGAGTGCACTCAGCCTTGATCTCTTCAATTACTACAAGCATGTACCTTGTCACATGTACCTTCTCCCATACTGACATCTCCCTAAAAGAGAAACTGCTCATTCAATAAGTTCAGTTCCAAAACCACAACTCTTCTGTGGTCTGATGAAGTGCCTGGGAGAATGGATAATGCTTGCAAAATAACACCAGATGATCTTTGGCTATAAATTCAACATTTTCTGTGACCACACATGGAGCAAGTGAAAGCTGGACATTCATACTGTGATTAATAGTTATTAGATAAGATAGTTCTATACTTCTTTCCTTAAAATGTATGGTTCATCCCATTCTTACATCCTTTAATAGGCTCAAGATTCTATGTCCAATATAATTTGTGATTCTATTTTTTCATCAAATCAAGTTCTGCTCCAGCCAGGTAATCCACCCCTTTTTCCTTCTTCTACACCAGCCAAAGATTTTCTCATAATTTACATGTAATAAGAAATATCCTTTTTTCAAATTTATAGCTACAGCTTCATCCCAAATATGTTTATAAATGTAATATTTCAAACAAAAATATTTTGAAACTAGTGGAAGAATATTTGGGACTCTCAAGATACCCATTTATGATAATAATGTGGCAAGTTTTAAAAGGATTTCAAAGAGGTATTCTAGCTTGAACTTGCTGAATATGAATTAGAAATCCAGTTGTATCAGCAATGGCCTGAATGAAAATGTTTTTATTAAAAGTATGATTTAGCTTAACAATGAAGTTCTTAGTGTTCTCTGAGCTTGCTTGTTTGCTTGCAGATGTTTCATTACCCAACTAGGTAATATCTCATAATGATGATGTTACCTAGCTGGGTAATGAAATGGCTGCAAGCAAACAACCCAAGCTCAGAGAGCACTTAGGACATCACAGTTCAATGCTATAGATATTTTTTTTCTATTGGCTTATCAATGCCAGGATGCTTTAATGAGTATCTTTGTTGATGGGTTTATTAGATGAACATTACTAAGGAGAATAGAGATTGAAAAGTACTAGTTGATCACAGTTTGACTATCAGTCATCCATTTCAAGCAATTGCAAGAACTAATTTCATTATGGAACATTTTTGTATATGAAACTTCATGAACTTTGTACTAAGCACTTTGTGAAATGAGCGCAGCCCTTGGATTGGTCATAGTTCTTATTTGCAATTTAAATTACTCCTCCACAGATGTGGGAATAGTAACCTAAACAATAAGAGGTCCAGATATAATCTAAGTGTCCTTCAGCCATTAGATGTGGAATTTTTAATAGAGATCAAGTAATACTAGTTTCCATATATAAGACTACTCAGAGAACATACTGAGTATGTCACACAAATTTAAGAAAGATAAATTCAAGCTGGAACTGAAATGAAGAACAGCAATGTGTACTGACTTGAAAGAGTTCCACATTTTAGCTGGTGAGGAAGGAAATGATATAATAGCAGTCAACAAATATATTGGAACAGTTAAATACAGAAGAGATAAACAACCTATTCAGGTTAAAGACTCCATTGTGGACAAAAACATCAAGGCCTACAAACACAATAGAAAACTAATAAATGTAGATTAAGAATCTTAACTACAATTCTAATATTACACATAAGAAATAATCTCTACAGAGCAATTTGAGGAACAATGATTCTTATATGCAATATTTAGGTCTCAGTTCAATAAAATGTACAAGCTGCCTGTTTTTAATGTGATCCACTGGGATCAGCAAAAGATACCCTTTTATCACTGATAAAAGTGATAAAAGCACTGATACCCTTTTATCACCTTTTATCAAAAGATACCCTTTTATAACTTTACATGTTATCATGACTTAACCCATTCTCTATGGCTGTACAAACAGCCATAATTTGTAATAGAACATTTGCTTGTACAGAGATGTGTTCAACAAAGTTTCTTCAATATGTTCTTGATGGGTGAGATTTACTCATGTTTGATTGAAGAATCTCATATGATGTTAAGAAGGATTTCTGTTCCTTCACTAAGTGAATTTAGCAGCAGTCCTCCTGGGAAAGTCTCATTTTAACTGCTTTGAGAAGTTACCTTCTCCAGTTCGGTCAAATGGTTGGTGAAGGATGGGAAAGGTTGGCATATAAAAAGCTGGAACCAATTATTTCTAGTTTGTATGGTCATAGCATCTCAGAAACTAAGCAGTAGTTAGTACTTAGAAGAGGACTAGTTACCATGTGGTAATTCCAGGTTATCCAAAAAAATATGCCAGAAGAAGGTAATAACAAATTTCTCCTGTATCATGCCCCCAAAACTGCACCAGGTCTCAGTTGGTCTTGAGGAAAATTTTACCTTTAGTAGAAAGGGATACCTATGAAATCAGATTAAACAGACTCTGGTGTCTTTTTAATGTTATGGTATGTATATCCCAAGCTTGCAATGTCAGTGTAATATTCTTGCAAAAGTGTCAGATGGTTCCATGATGCCACACTATGATTTTAAAAACCATATGGATTCTACATAAACATTTAGAGAAGAGTCAATTTTTAAAATTGGGAGTTGGAAGGCTTTGGATAATGGACAATCTCAAATAGCTGGATTTATGTTCATGAAATGCTGCTTCTCTAAACAAGCTTAAAGGCAATTAGACCAGGCACAATTATGTCAACCTGCGTTGACTTTGTCATATGATACTCAAGAGATATGATAGATAAGTTTTATTATATATTCCTAAGTACAATCTTATTTAAGTATGATTTGCAGAGCAGCCTCTTGTTTCATAGCCTATTGATAGTAAATAGTCATATAATAAGCTACCCCCATGCCACAAGTAAGTGAGTTGTAAATACTTTGAAAGCAGAATAACTCAACAATGGAATCCAAAGTAACTTTCCACAATCTGGTCTCTTCCATATGCTTTGGCTATAAATCCTCTCTTCCTCAACAAGCATGGTTACTGTAGCCTGGTGCATCTAAAAGGCATCAGCTAGCTTGTCCTAAAATATTTTATGTTGCTAGCTCGTGAGTTCTCTGACTGAAGGACTGACAAATGAAGACATGGTTATGCTTTGAACACTATTGTGTTTAATGATCCTCTCTTTTCTGTAACCATTTTGAATTCTGGTGCCTTACCTCTGGCCACTCTCCAGGCATATTTTGGCAAGAGAGGCTGGATTTCATACTCCCTCTGGTCCTTTAATTGATTTGGCATCCCCCAGCAGGAAGGGACATGCAGGTCTTGAAAATTCTCTGCTGGCATTCCGAGGGAGGCTCTCATCCAGTAATTGAGTGAGCCTCTCTATAAGCAGGTCCTAATAAGAAATTAAGAACTAATGCGTTCCTGATTGAGGGCACGGCCAACACCGCTCCTCCAAAGAACATAAACACAAACTTGCAAATGCCACCTCCAGGTACTGCCGCGTGTTCTGCAAACACAGGAAAAAAAGGATCACCTCAGCTCTTTTCAGTCCGGAGATAGAGTGGCCATCTGCTCAGCACGGCTGCGTCAGATTATAAGAGGGTGCTCATTAGTCTATAAATCAGGCTTTCCCCTGACAATTAGCTCTCTTTTCTATATACCCTTATTAGGACAGTCTGACATTATTCATGCTGATCAGGACATTCGCCCAAGAGATGCTGAGATAAAGGAAGGGAAAACAGACCTGCTTCTCTGGAGGAGAATCACCAGCTCACAGATATTGCTCCCACTTTGCTTGCACACTCCATCTGTGTGATCTCCAGTGAAGAAACATTAGGAAGCAGAAAACAACTTGTGAGTCCCCCAAAAGCACAGAACGAAATTAGAATTGCTCACTACAGCTTATAACATGTTTTTAATGAAAGTATGAGAAACTGAATGGTATGTTTTCTTCCCCTACTTTCCTAGATGATAAAACTATTTAAAGTTGAGAAGGGGCTCCATGAAAGATTAAACCAGTCTTCATCCCATTTATTTTACAAGAGAGCACACAATGTGGAGCATTTTTAGTTCATTTTAAAAATCATATTGTTCTTTCAGAGAGATTGTCCAATGAGTTGCTCTCACAATAGATCTCATAGAGAATGGGATGTATAGATTTTGCTCCTTATTTCTCAGTTGCTCATCAGATTTGAAATCACTAAGATCTCGTTATGTGGGTCCTTTCTCCTTTCAATCAACTTTTCAAAAGCTCTAGCGACCGAGTCTAAGGAGGCTTCTCTTCTCTCTTTCTTTCTTGCCCTCATCACTTCTTTGTCCTCCAGCCCAGCAACTGAGAGGCCTAATGAAAAATAAACAAAGCAATGCACATTATCCTCACTAAAGGAAAAAGGGCAGGATTCACAAATGGGTTTGCAATTACTGATGTGTATCTCTTCGCAAATCTGCTTAATTTAAATTAGGAATGTTCTACTTCAGCATTTTTTTAAAAAAATACAGTAATAAAATTAATCCCCTCAAATTGATAGAAGGGTAGCATTCACTTACTTGTTTAAACTATATATGATTACCAAGAGTTCTTTTCCAATTTTTGAAAGGCTGGGTTGCTAATAATAGTGCTGGATTTTTTTCACAGAAGGTTCTTACCTTTGTTTCCTGGACTGACCCTGAATGCTAACTGAAAGAAATTTGGAAGAGACATATCAGTCATTCCAGGTTTTGTTCATGACATCATTTCATCCCTTCTGTTGCTTCATTGGGAGAGAGGATAATATTAGCCAGGGTTCATTCTATTTTGGATTTTATGGCAAGAAACGCATTAGAACTTCAAGAAGAATGTATGTCAGAGTTCTTTTATATGCCTACATGTTGAGCTCTGCTACAAGGCCATAGAGATGTCATTTAAGCTTTCAGATAATCCTCCAAAAGAAAACAAATCTGCATTGTTTTCTAAACAATGCATTGTTTTTTTTCTTATGGGAAATGTTTTATGAGTTCATCTTTAAATATATATCCATGCCAAATGTATCTTAACCAGCAGATTAGCACGACTTGTAACCACACTAGTTAGATCAGATCAGGAAATCAAATCTACAGGAAAACTAGAACTACTTTCATTGAGAATGGTTATAATAATAGAAATTTGCATGTCTAAATATACTGTAGCTCCCCAGTCATGAGCTGCATAAATGCTTTTATTATTTTTAATAGGATAGGAAATGATAGAAAAGGGAGAAGATGAGTACTTTTTTATAGAAGAACTGTAAACAAAGAAAAGAGTCTCATGTCCAGATACAAAATGTGTTATGGGCAAACACTGATTATTTCAAGCAGTTGAGTCTACCAAGGATTAGTGTTGAATTCCCAAGTTAAGCACCCCACACAATTTTACATTGTCCTCACAGTAATATTCACACAGCAGCAACCAGATTACATATTCCCAATACACATTTCAAAAAGAAATATGCCATCACCTAAACCAATAAAATCCTCTGGGATTACAGTTTGAATTACTTGCTAGAGTCTGGAAAATGAGTCTACCACATATGACTCAGTTACAGATCAAAATTAGGCAAATCATCTACTCATCCCAGACACTATCAAAACTACCAACAATGTGGCATTTTCAGATGTTCAAACAGTATTGTATATTTCAATTTTTCCTTAGAATTTGGGGAAACATATTTAGCTCAGTTTATGAATGGCTTCTCTGGAGCTCACAATAATCCACAAACTGTTAATATAATTCATTGTTACAGTACAATATTAGTGAATTATGTGACTATGTATTATACTTTTTTATGTTGTATGCTAGGGTTTTAAATGGTTGGAATGTCATATACACATATTTGTTTTAAAACACATATACCATATACAATGGTATTATACAGAGAAATTGAAAGAAGAGCCTGGTCTTCACTGCTGCTAACTTCTTTTTCACATATTATCTTAATGCAACTACTTTAGAACTATAGTAGAAAACACAAAGCAAAGTAGCAGTTTTAGAAAGGTTGAATACATTGCATAAATATATTTACAGTGAGTAAAATTATTTAATTTATGGTTACGAGATGCCATAAATACATCAAGCTGACAGCTCTAGAAGGCATTAGATTGGAGAAATCTGCATAAAAATCCAAGGGTTACTATCCTGGATCAGAGTCAGTCAATTTAACTCAGTCTAATGACATTCACTGGTTAGAATACTACCCAAGTTAGATGGCAAAATTCTCTCCTTGCTCATTTAGACTCTAGAACCTTTTAGCTGGAACTTTTTAGTTCTTCACTGAAGATCAAAGATATTTGTTTTGCATATTAATTGTTCATAACTTTATTAAAGTACAAACAAAAAAGAACAACGCATCAGTGATAATACAATGAGAAACTATAAAGAATACAGTGATTAAAATAAACTATAAGGGGGTATAAGAGAACAAAATATATATATGTACATTGAGCCAGTTGTCAATTGCTTTGCTATAACTGTACTGAAATAACAAATGATATTTGCTCTAAAGAGGATGGTTTGGAGTTCAAGAACATTTCTCAAATTATTCACAGTTATTCAGAATGGAAAAATAATGTTTACAGACTGGGGACAGGATTTAGGACCATATTGATCTTTCACTAATCAACTAAGTTCATTTTCTCTAATTGGACAGACTCCAAAAATGTTGGATTTGCTTTCAAATCTCAGGCATGCTTGATCATCATCAGTGGAATTATTATCTTCATAGTTAAACTGGCTAATGACTTCCCAGATTCAGATACTTTAATGGCCACACGTGGTTAGACACCCAAGGAATTTGACTCCAGTACAGCAAGTCTCAGTATACTTGCAAGACACAGTACATAAAATAATAACATACACAATAAATGAAATCATGTATTCAACAGTAAAGTGTGCATCCAAAGTATGCAAGCAGTAGAAAAAGAATATTGTATAGAATTAGAACCACTATCTATTGATAAGTATTTTTACACCTTAGACAGTACTTCTGGATTAATTTAGAATTCTTTGCACTTTGTGTCCTGGCAGATAGAGTAAGTCACGTATTCAGCTGAATGATGACACAGGGGAAATACTTTTTCTGTGTCTGGTTGCTTTGGTCTACAATACCCAAGAGCACCATCCAGAGGGAAGAGATTCAAACAAATTATGTCCAAGGTGAGAGGGGTCTGCAGATATCTTCTTTTCCCTTCTCTTGAGAGAATACGCTGCTGCATGATTTGAAACAAAAATAATTTGGTGTATCAGTGAGAATAGGGAAATATTTTGATTTAGAAGTATGAAATCTGAAGCACTAGGTGTGGAATCTTGAATATATATGCCAGAAAGCTCCAAAGAATATTACCTAACTATCATTTTTTAATACAACAGAGATAGTACCCAGTGGCCAAATGCAAACTAGGACAAGTTCCACACTGTAGTGAAGAAAGTTGAAGTTAGAAGCCTTAAGTTGAAGTTAGAACCCAGTTATATGATCTCCTACTCACCAATAAATTACTGGTTACATTCTGAGGCATATCTAACATCTGCTTCTTCCTACATTCTCGAAAATGCTGTTATGAATCAGATCAGCCTTCTTTAACCTAGTTATACTTTTAAGTTCTTCAGTAAGTCCCAAGATTACTCAACACAAATAAGATTAACCATAGCTCAGCCATAAAAATCTCTTGGAAGTGGATTTTTCAAAAATAAGCATTCCAAACATAAAGATAGATCATGAAGTTCCTAATTTAAAAAAAGCAACTTAAGTTACTTCACCTCCAGTGTAGACTGTAGACATTAGAAGAAAAATCATGTGCAGGGGAGGGGCAGCTACTGCTCTTAGCAGTTATACATTGCAACTTGTGATGATGATATTGGTTGATTTAGCCATATGTGAAGGGCCACAGATTTCTCTCTCCTGGGTTAATTTTTCGGGTTTTTTTAGATTTTTTTTATCCCACCTTTATTATTTTTATCCATGACTCAAGGCAGCAAACATACCTAATACTCCTCCTTCCTCATATTTTCCCCACAACAACCCCATGAGATGGGTTGGGCTGGGAGAGAGTGATTGACTGGCCCACATCTCACCAGTTTTCATGCCTAAGGTGGGAATAGAACTCACATTTTCCTGGTTCCTATCCTGATGCCTTAACCACTAGATCAAACTGGCTTTTTTTTTCTTTTTGCAAAGTAGGAATGACAGGATCATCCAGTTTTGACATTTTGTTCTGCTGCAGGGTTTATTTATGATCCTGGGCAACTCAGCTGGAGATGGTTTTTTAGCAGCTCTTTAAAGTAAAAAAAAAAACTATAATGGAGAAGATCAGGGTGACGGGCTCACACACTGTATTGTTCTTTGGAGGAGATAAGTGGCCAAAAGGTCCA